>PVJL010008459.1:0-32706 GCA_004026885.1 Lyroderma lyra
GGTTTTTTGTACAAAATCTAAAAACTCTAAAAGCTGATGCCTTTTTACATTGCTGCCTTTAGCTTGCAGCATACACTTTAACATATCTACATAGAGCTCTCTTTCCTTAGATTCTGAATGTCCCATGTTTTACACCCGGTGCTCGTATTTCCCTCCCACTTACCTTAGTTGCCAAAAGCTGATGGCCTTTAACACTCTTAATTGCGATTGCCTCTTGGGAGCATTCCCTCATCTGACAACATGAGTCCCTCCGTACTCTGGTCCCTGTTCGGGCGCCACTTGCCGCAACCTGCGCCGGAGAACGGGTGAACCGGAGGGGAGGTGATGGGGAATGAAGAAATAAACACACAGACACAGACACAGACAGAAAAGCTGGGACCGGGTGGTTCTCTGAGCTCTGATGGAGACACAGAGACCCCGCCTGGCAGCAGCGAGTTTATTTTATAGGGTGGGCAAAACAAGTGAGATCATAGGGGTAAATCAGCAAAGCGAGACTGGAAAGTACATCTTAACTGGGACCAATAGTTACAGACAACTGCATTTAATCAATATTTTGGTACATGTTGCTAAGGCATTACTGATTATATTATTATTATTATTCTCTTCAAGGCAGGCAGGCCACACGTTATGTCTCATATCTTTTCCAGAGACCAAACAACCTTGCTCACAATGTCATATTTTGCCAGAAGTCAGAAACCACACTCCGAGCATTGTCCTTGTGCACCCAGCTCTGGGCTGCCTTGCAAAACCCTTGAACTGTGGACTCCAAGCACACAGGTAGCTTTGCTAAAACCTGTTTTCTCAAAGGACCTGGCTTCTGGCTCACACACTCCCTACACTTTCCATCCCCTCTCCCATTCCATATAGTTCCAGTAGGATGGCCAACCACACAGCTTCCTCCTGGCCACCTGGCCCAGGCTTGGTCAATCGCAATATTCCAATGCTCTGGCCACAGACACTGGCCCAGGAATGAATAAGTCACCTAAGCCAGGACAATCTCCTACCCTGGGCCTCTGAGAAAGAATAGCTTTCTCTTTCCTCTAAGATCACAAAACAGGAATAATGTAAGCCTGGAGCAACTTGTGTCTTGGCCTCTCTTCCTCCACAATGGAGGAAACCATTCAATAGTGGGAGGAAATGAGCCCCAAACCTGACGGAAGCTGAGCTGAGAGATGGAAGGGGCCTGACAACATCAGGGGCCTGGACTGCCCAGGCTCCTGAGCCACTGGGTTCCCTTTTGTGCTTAAGCTAGTTTGAGTTGGGTTTCTGTCATTGACTGCTTAGAGAACCTTGATCATTGCAATTCATTTCCTAGTGCAGGATATTTGGGTAGTTAGTAGTTTTTGCCATTACAATTAATGCGGCAGTAAACATCTTTATGCAAAACAAAACACTTACAGTTTGAAATACGATTAATAAAACCTCCACATCAGGTGGCCTTGACCCTTTTTCAGTTTTCCTTATGTCACTCACCTTGCTTTAAGGAAAGGGTTCACAGAGGAAATACACTTAGACTGTGCCTTGCAAATGAGATAGAGTTTGGACATGCCCACAGGCAAGGCATTGGGGAGACCACAGAAGCACAGGCATAGTAAAGAAGAAACTAGGCCCATTTGGAGGACTGTGAAAGGGAAGCTGAGCTAAAACAGAGAAGGGTATAAGACTGGAGGAAGCACTGATGGTTTCTGAGCTGGGTGAGAGAGTAAACAGCAATGGTTTCAACCAGTACTGTACCCATTCCTCCCTATTCTATTATAGCATCTGGTTTTTTTTTTTTGGGGGGGGGGATTTGTTTGTTTGTTTTCTTTTTTTTGGGGGGGTGGGGGGTCCTACCCCTCCATCGTTCTAGGTCCACATGGCCCATTCTATCCCAGAAGCAGCCAGTCAACACGTTGACTTTTCCTTAGCTACCGAGAATGGTTCAGAAATGAGCATTTGACACAAGTAGGGTTAAAGCATAATCCACCCAGAAATTCTACTCAAATTATTGGAAAACAGACTCCACTCTCTCTGGTAGATTATTTTCAAAGATGACTGCAACAATCTCTCTCATCACAAATGCCCTTTTGCAATGTGGCTTTGTAAATCCTGCCATTAAGAGGCATAATCTATTTCCCGCCCCCCCAATTCAATCTGGGCTGGCCCTGTGACTTGACCAAGAAAATACAAAGGAAGTGGCATTGCCTGTTTGGGGCCTAGGCATTAAGAAGACTGGCAGCTTCCACTTTGTTCACTTAGAAGCCAGCCACCATGTACAGCAGTGTGGGTCAGATTACTGAATGGTAAGGGGCCACATGGAGAGAGAAGCCACTCAGAGGACCAGGATGCCCCAGCCATCATCTACAACTGAGGTCTGAAGACATGTGAGCTAGGCTCTCTTGGATCCTTCCGCCCCAGGTAGGCACCCATCTGATAGTACATGAAACAGCCCCATAGAGCCCTTCCCAAATTTTTGACCCACAGACTCATGAACAATAACTTGACTTGTGTTTTAAGCCACTAAGTTTGGGGTTGATTCATTATGTAGTAATACATAACCAAAACACTATCTTTCCACGGTGGATGCTAAGCTGGTAGGACCCAGGCCTGGAGCTGCTGGTAGCCAACCAGGAGGTGGCTTGAGAATAAAACTAATCAAGGTGAGCCTGCCTGCCTGCCTGCCTGCCTGCCTTCCTCCCTCCCTCCCTCCCCTCCCTTCCCTTTCTTCCCTCCCACCCTCCCTTCTTCCTTCCTTCCTTCCCTGTCTTCTCCTCCTCCCCCCTAAAAAGAAAAAATAAATTAACAAAAAAAAGCCAATCAAGGTGAGAGGCAGAGAGAGAGACAGATTTGAGTTCTTGATCCCACTGGTCTGAAGTCATACCAGTGTTTACACTTTTCAAGTATGTGAGACAATACATCCCCTTTTAGTAAACTAATTTGAGTTGTATTTCTGTCGGAACTAAAAAAAATATATCCCTTTTTTTTTTAGAGGTAAAACAAAGAGATCGTTAATTGAGAGAAAGTACACTGCAAAGAGGTAGGAGCGGGGTTGAGAAGGAAAATGGCTCAAGAGCCCCAAAAAATCCCTTTTAAGGGGACAGAAGCTCCTACTGAAAGAAGGGTTGAATCCACCTGGTGTCTGGTAGGGCCAGGACCTTGAACACCAATAGAATCTTCCATGGAGTACCGAACACCTGATCCCTCTTTTCTGTCTAGAAAGCCATTAGCGGTAGGTAGCCTGCCTGTGGTGTGGGATAAATCAGGAAGGGAGCAGTAAGGAGATACTGGCCTGCTCTGGAAATCGATACACGTTCTGATCTAGGTGAGGATGAGGGTGCCATCCAACTGTCACCAGGTGGAGCCTGAGCACTTCAGGTGTGGCGCCTAGCAGTCAAAATAAACCAATCGTGTCTAAGCAAATGGATGGCAGATGGTAGGAGTAAGGTTTCTCATTGTTGGAATGCTTACAGATAAGTAGAGAAAGGTGGCTAGAATGATCCATGTAGTAGTGGATTAGAGTATGAATTCATGTTTAGCTTTATATAGAAATACACACACACACACACACACACACACACACACACACACACGAGAGCAGGCTGATAAATTTTGCCTCTGCTATAATATTTTTTATTACATTAGACATATCTGATGTAATAAAGCCAGTCCTATGTAGTCACATGGTGTCTCCCCTCCATCCTTCTTGACCTTGCACATACAGATGCTTACATTTTTCACCCAGTGCACATCAAAATGGAAGCGTGTTCAAATGTTCGGTTCAAACAGTATGCTCTTATTGAATTCCTAACAATGGAAAAAGTTCCTCCAATTGAAATTCAGAGATGAATGCAAACTGTTTATGGTGATCAGTGTGTTGATGTGAGGACAGCCCGTAAGATGCTGGGTAAGGTGGTTTATCTGTGGTGAAGAGTTGAAGTCTGCAGTGAGGAAATGGTTTCAAAAAACAAAACACCAATTTTTTTAAGGATGAATTTCAAAAACTAGTGCAGCATTGGCCAAAGTGTATCGAAGTGTATGGTAATTTTGTAGAAAAATAATTACCAAGCTTGGAAAGTAAATGATGTAGATCTATTTCTTTTTTCATTTCATTAAAGTATCTTTTCCAATTCATTTTCTACTTAAGTGAAAGCAAAATTTATCAGCGCGCCCTCACAGATATGTGTACATACATGTGTTAGTATACTAGGTACCAAAAAAATGTATATACATTTAAGAGACGTTATCTCTGTATTACTTTCAAAGTAATTGAATTACAGGAGCAATGTATAGTATGGCTTTCACTCAACAGATGGTGTTAATCAAATAAATGTTTGTGTCACCATGTGACAGGCAGAACAATCAAAGAAAATGGCGGAAACATGGTTGTCTTTGAGGAGCGCAAGACCATTTTGAAGTGGTATTTGAAATTCAAAAATGTTGTTTGAGTTTCCCCCATGTTCTTCTGACTGAATATCCCTTGATTTCTACCTGTGGGGAACCTTAAAGGATGTGGTGTACCATAGAAAACCGGCTACACGGTACTTAGGTAAGAAATTGAAAGAGCATACTCAGCAATATAAGTGGACACTTTGGTCAACATTGCTCAAGCAGTAGTTCACCATAATCAGAAGTGTCTGGACACTGATGGTAACCATTTTGAGCACCTCTTGTAATTGCAGAAGTCAAACATGGCTTATATTAATCTTTTGTTATTGGTATATATTGAGCATTACAATTTTAATACAATTTTTTCCTTACTTAAATGTGCAGACATTTTTTTGTTACCCTCTGTATTTATTTGCTCTCCTAGCTCAGAGGGTCTTGAAGCAATGACAACCCAATAGCAACAGGTACACCCAGTGCCCATACTTTGGTTTCTAACACCATTCTTCAATAAAAGGAAATACAGCTCCTTGGAGAAATGGCTGATTCTAAGACTGGGTCAGGAAACATACAAAATGAGTGTGGAGCATCTTGTATTGCCAAAAAGAAAATGCTTTAAAACTTTAATTTAAAAAAATTATTGATGGGAATAAGTCAAAGACACACAGGAATCAAGTAAAAGATCTCCCAAAGACCAGAGCTAGAACAATCTGAGCAACAAAATAAAGTATATTTGATTATAATGCAAAGAAACTATAAAATAAATATCCATTAGTACATACTGATTGAAATGGTTGGATGGATGGATGGATAGATAGATAAAGCAAATAAATAAATAGGGGAGACAAATCTCCCACGCAGAATTCCAAATAATTTATATAGATACTTCTCCCTTAAGAAGGTAGAGCCTAACTCTACACCTTAAATGTGGGCTGTGCATAGTGACTTCCTTCCAAAAAAGTACCGTGTGAAAAGGAGGAAAAAAGAACAAATTTACAATGGATAAACCTGACAAAACTACCTCAGCCAGGTGATCAAGGTCAACATCAACCGGGACAAGTCATTTTGATAGTATGTATAATATCTAGCAGCACTCTTGATGTGTGATAAATGGCAGTTACCTCTGTGGTCTTCGTCCCCTAAACCCATAACCTCGGTCCAGTCATGAGGGGAAAAAATCCAGTAGAGCGACATTGTACAAAATACCTGACCAGTACTCTGCAAAACTGTCAAAGTCATAAAAACAAGGAAAGTGGGAAATTGACAGCTAAGAGGAGCCTAAAGAGATATGACAATTAAATGTAATGTGGTCTCCTGGATGAGATCCTGGAACAGAAAAAGGACTTTAAGCAAAAAATGAAGAAAATCTGAATAAAGTATGGACTTTGGTTCATAATTCTAACAAAATCTATTAATATGTTAATAAGTGAACTAAATGTGCAGTATATGGGAACTCTCATAATATCTTTACAACTTTTATGTAAATCTAAAACTTTTAAAAAGCTTATTTAAAAAAATAACACTTTAAAAGTTGTCTATCTCTAGGCCATCTGAATATTAAAGATAAAAGTCTTAAGTCAGTGATTCCTAAACTTTCGCACACATCAGAATAACCTAGAAGGTTAAAACATATCGTCAGGCCCCACATCCAGAGCTTTTGGTACAGGTCTAAGGTGGGACTAGAAAATGTACATGGCTAACTAAGTACCCAGCTGCTGCTGCTGCTGTTTCTGCTCCAGGGATCACACTTTGAGAACCCCTGGTGTAAACTCGAGGATTAAAACAATGAGGAGCTCTCAACACATCCAGCAGGTGGAAGTATTCCGGGAGCACTCCTTGGAAATATTCCAGGGAACCCATCCAGAGTCCCAGAGAAGCCCCACTATCTACTCTAACTTTACCCTGCACCCCTCCTGCCTCATACTAAGGCTCAGTGACTTAGCAATACACTGGTGAGATAGAAATGACTCAGTCCAAGTCAGCAGTGTATCCAAGAACTCCTCCCAATGTAGTCAAAGAGCCAGAGAGTAAACAATTACTAATCAGAATGAGAAACAGGAGCAAAGCAGGATGAAAGTGGCTTGAACTTGAATGTGCAGAATTTGAAAAGCTTCAAGGGTCAGGAGAGATGAAGCTCAAGGTGAGGAAAGATTTGTAGATCACCAGAACACACAAGGAGACCAGGGGGTCTAACAGCTCTTGACTTTTCAGGAAATATGAAAACTGAACATCAGATGAAAGTCCAACAGTTTCACTCAGGTATGTGCAATAGATAGTCATCATTTCCATTTTACAAAGGAGACTCTGAAAGGTTAACTTGCCCAAGGCCATCTAGCTGGTAAGTAGGAAGAACCAAACTGGAACTCAGAAGGCACTCTGAGTGGCTGCCTCATACATAGGTGAGCCCTCTACTTCCTTCTCCAACCCCAGGGGACAGCCCC
Organism: Lyroderma lyra; assembly: GCA_004026885.1. NCBI lineage: Eukaryota > Metazoa > Chordata > Mammalia > Chiroptera > Megadermatidae > Lyroderma > Lyroderma lyra. The sequence continues at coordinate 6,804 of PVJL010008459.1, forward strand.
TATCCTCCTGCCTTTTCTCTCCAGGACTTCTCCCTCAACCCCTTCCCAGCTAACTTCTCTAGTCTCTTTTCTCCGAACTTCTTCCGTGATTAACCATTGCCAGACGCGTTAGCAAGGGCAGGAGTTCATAATCTCAGGATCTCTCCCACCACTTGGCCCTGTGTAAACTAAGCCCAGAGATCTAAATCTCTGTCTTGGTGTCGCCGGCCTTCTCTAAATTGCTGAGGATCAAGAGCATAGGAATGAGACTACGCTTCCTCCCCTCCCTCTGCGCCCGCAGCCAGCCACACCACACCTCGGCGCTAGAACCCACAAATACTACTTTATTCAGCCTCTGGAAAGCTGTTCTGTCCAGCAGGGGCGACCCATCCGTCCCGCGGGCGTAGCTGTAGCTTCCAGTAGGGCATGGATCTACAGTTGGGCATGGATCTACAGGGATTCCTCATGGAGATGACCCCGAATAGAGGAAGAAGGAGGGGAGCCCACAAGAGGAGCAGCCCCAAACACTCCAAAGGTAAACTGCGGCCTTCGTGTTTGGCCTTTGCGCCCGTCCAGTAACCTACGGTCTAACCTCTCCTCCCACCAATGACAAAACCTCGGCTCCCCGGCACCCCTCGAGAGAACCCAGGCCGCGGCCCTGGCCCTGACCCCGGCGCTGGCGCCGGCGCCGACGCTTGAGCAAGGAGGGTTAATTCCAACTGCCTCTCAGGCGGTTCCGGGGGCCGGGACTTCGGGAGCGCCTCCCATTGGCCGCGGCTAAGGATCTCCGCTAGCTACGGCTGGCTCTGCCAGGCTCCCCATTGGGCGCCTCACATCACTGACTGGAGTGTGCCGGGCCACCGCAGGCTACCCGGCGGGAAGCTGCTGCGGACTCCGGCAGCTGCCTGGGAACATTGATTCCGTGACCGGAGTCCTGACTGACTTTCCCGATCCAGACGTGGTTGCTGTCCCGAGGACGCCACCGGATCTTCTCCCGGATCCTTTCCCTCTGTAACCTGCCGGTTTTCCTTTACCTTCTTCCCCGCTTCCATCTCCCAGCCCCGCGTCTCCCACGCTACTAAGGGCCCCCAGTAGCTAGCCATTCTCAACGTTCTACCTGTGGTCCTCCTGGCTTCTACCCCTCCTTGACCTCAACTCCTTTGACCAATAGGGTCCTGTCATAACCTTCTCACCAGACTCTTCTAAACGCTCCTCTCTTTGCCGGTTTCTGACTCCTAAATTCTCTGACCGCTTGACGTTTGACCCTGACACTGTTGACTCCCGAACTTTAAATTCCTACTCCTGCAGCTTGGACTGCTGAAAGTGAGGTCTACCCTGATTTCTGACCCCGTTTCTGAAGTTCATTTTGACTTTCTTACTCCTGGGCCGGTCCTTGTTACAGCTACCCCACCATGGACTTCCTGATGAGTGGCCTGGCAGCCTGTGGAGCCTGTTTGTTCACAAACCCCCTGGAGGTGGTGAAGACCAGGATGCAACTACAGGGAGAACTGCAGTCCCCTGGCACTTACAAGCGGCACTACCGAAACGTCTTCCATGCCTTCTTCACCATCGGCAAGGTGGATGGCCTGGCTGCCTTACAGAAGGGCCTGGCCCCTGCCCTCCTATACCAGTTCCTGATGAATGGCATCCGGCTGGGCACCTACGGGCTGGCTGAGGCTGGGGGCTACCTGCACACAGCCGAAGGCACCCACAGCCCTGTCCGCAGTGCAGCAGCTGGGGCCCTGGCTGGGGTCACAGGCGCCTACTTGGGGAGCCCTATCTACATGGTGAGAAGAAGGGTCTTGCCTAGGGCCTTAAGGCAGACCCTGGGCCACCTTCATAATCTTATACTGAGGTGTGAAGTGGATTTATGTAGGTGTGGGGGGTGGGAAAAGGACTTTGAGTAACATACCTCAACAAGTATGTCCAGGGGAAGTCCTGGACATTTCAGAATTACAATCTCACAGTCTGCCCGTTTGAGTTATCTGGTGTAGGTGAAGGGTTTGTAGCCTGAGGCCCAGAGAGGGGAAGTGACCAGCTCAAGGTCACACAGCTGCTTATTGCTAGGACTAGGCCCTGCTTAGTGCTCCTCATGGAAAGACACTGCGAGGCGGTGAGTTCTGTAAAGGAGAAGCAGTCTGGTCACACTCGCAGGGTATGAGATTCAGGGACAGTGACCTCTTGAAAGTCAGCTGGATACATGCCCCCATGGGGCATGGGATCCAGAAAGCAAATTTTGCAGATGACACCTCACAGCCTGCCCCAGAGTCTGATGGGCATCCTGGTCATGCTGGTGGCTGGAGATCCCGTCTGGGAATAGGAGCTGGCATGAGAGGCTGGACACCCAGGTCTTGCCTAACATGAACAGTCCTTGGAAATGATGCCATTCGTCAACCTTTCTATCCCCTACCCCTACCCACAAAGGAAGGAGGATGTACAATGGGGTGGTTGCTAGGAGATCTATCCCCCAAGACTAGAGCCAAGGGACACAGTCTCATGACCAATTTGCTGTGGGAACAACAATAATTATCAGATTAAAAGGATATTCATTGCTTAACACCCTAGAGCAAGCTTGTCCAACCTGCACCCCAGGGCCGCATGCAGCCCAGGATGGCTTTGAATGTGGCCCAACACAAATTCGTAAACTTTCTTAAAACATTATAAAAATTTTCCACGCACCTTTTCTTAGCTCATCAGCTGTTGTTAGTGTTAGTGTATTTTACGTGTGGCCCAAGACAATTCTTCTTCCAATGTGGCCAAGGAAAGCCAAAAGGTTGGACACTCCTGCCTTAGAGGAAGTGTGAGGAGGTCAGGCATTTGGGTCTCTGAGGTAGGAGGATGGCTACTGGGCCATAGGTTGTGCTACTCTCTCGACCATAGGTGAAGACACACCTCCAGGCACAGGCAGCCTCGGAAATTGCTGTAGGACACCAGTATAAGCATCAGGTAAGGTGTTTCCAACCCTGATGGAATCTCTGCCCATTCTTTCCCATTTACCCCCAGCTTTCTGCCTGCACACCAACAGCTCCAGCCTAGTCATGACTCTGCCCAGCCCATCAGTTCAACCCCACTCTACCCCTGAAATCCACCCAGACCCTCTTTCCCACATGTCCCCCAGTGCCTCTAGTCTTCTGCCCCTGTTTCTCATACCCTGTTCTCTCAACCTGCTAATATCCTCACTTCCACACACTCTGACCCTATCCTGGGATGGTGAGGGAGGAAACAATGGGACAGTAGACAACTGAGGGGCCACATTCTTGCACTAAGTCCACACAGCACTGGTTGTCTAGACATCCTTGACAGTGTTAGGAGATTGAAGTGCCTGATGCCTGGGTGACTGAGCCCCACCCCCGTGGTCTTCCCCCAACCAGGGCATGTTTCAGGCACTAATGGAGATTGGCCAGAAACATGGCCTGGTGGGGTTGTGGCGTGGGGCCTTGGGCGGCCTGCCCCGAGTTATCGTCGGTTCCTCCACCCAGCTGTGCACCTTCTCATCCACCAAGGACCTCATGATTCAGTGGGAGGTACTGCCAGGGAAAGGGGTGGGACACCTTGGGAATGTGGGCAGAGGGAGTATAAGCTGAAGTGAGCACTACAGGGGTCGATGCCAACATTCAATGTGAGGGAGTGGCAGGAGGGCTTGGGGGTCACCCTCTGCACCTTTCCCACCTTGTCACTTCTTCGCAGGTGTACCTGAGTCCTTCACAGTGTTATCACATTGTGTTAAAACTAGAGTGGAAGCTCCCTGAGTTACTGGCTCTCTACTATATCCCCAGAGAAGGGCCAGTCCTTTCCTAGGGGTTGAATGATTGAATGATTGACAAAGCTCTTCCTCCCTTCACCTGTAGGTATTTCCTCCCCAGAGCTGGAAGGTGGCTCTGGCAGCCGCCATGGTGAGTGGCATTGCAGTCGTCTTGGCCATGACACCCTTTGATGTGGCCAGCACAAGGCTCTACAACCAGCCCACAGACATTCAGGGCAAGGTAAGGGAGTTGCTCTGGGGTATGAGCAGGCTGGGAAAACCGGGCATGGGGGAAAGCAGATTGCTGGGTCCAGTTGGGACAGCCTAAAAGGCAGCCTACAGAGGTGAGGCCCATGGGGGGCTCTGATAAACTCCTTCCCTATGCTCTCCTTCCCTCTCCAACTGCTCTCAGGGCCTCATGTACCGGGGGATACTGGACGCTCTGCTGCAGACTGCTCGGACAGAGGGCATTTTTGGCATGTACAAGGGTATAGGAGCCTCCTACTTCCGCCTTGGCCCTCACACCATCCTCTCCCTCTTCTTCTGGGACCAGCTGCGTATTCTCTACTACACATACACCAAATAACAACAGCCACTCTTCCACAATCCACCAAATCAGCACTCCTTGGACACTCCTGCCTTCATTACTGTGTCCTGGTGACCTCTGACCAGGTGACCTTTCATCCATCTAGGGGGACAGCCAATCCCACTCCACATTTCTCAGGGTTGAATCACCAAAAGGGATAGTTTCCCTCCCTTCCTTGGGTGTTACTTTAAACTTTCTCTACTTGTCCCCCTGTACATTTCACACTCCTCCCTCAGGGCTGAACCTGTCACTCCATAGTGTATTTCCCCCCTTTCTCCACTGCCAGCCCTGGGTCCCTTCTGGTTCCATGCACAACTTTAAACTCCCCCCTCCAAGACCAAAAGGAACTGGAGGAACCCAGGTGTCCTGTTAAGAGTCAAAGGCACAGAAATTATATTGGTTTCAAAGCAAGTTTATTTCTACAGAGTTGTCTTATGTTTATGCACGGGGAAAGAATTTGGGAAATATATCCAACCCTTTGTTCCCCTTGCAGAACGGGGTCCCCAAGTCTTCAGCAGCATCATGCAGCATTTCAGCATCTTTACTGGGGACCAAAGATGTTGGGATCATGAAGGGTCAGACTGGTCACCAGCTGTTCAAAGTCACCCAGGCTCCAGGGCGGAAGTGGTACATTGTCAGGGCCAAGAGATGATCTATTGTCAGGGCTTGGGGGTGGGGGAACAGATGGAGAGAGAACATCATCCAGGTCTCAGGTTTAGAAGTGCCCATTTTCTGTTCCCTGGAGGACCTGGGTATCTGTGACCCCAAACTTCTGGCCCACTCCCACTTCCTTGAAGACCCCATCAACCAGTTTCCTTGCTCTGCCCCTCCCAGCCGATTCTCCTGGTGACCCCAGTCATGAGCCACCTGCCCTTTCTGTTCTCCTTACGGGGGCTGATTGAAGGTGAGCAGAAGATCAGTCTGGTACTGGCGCAGCCGCAACAAGGCCTGGTGCAGTGTCACGTCCTTTGCTACCTAAAAGGATCAGAGTCAGGATGCTTACCTAATCCTCTAGGACCATCCCCTGCACCCCTCCAAGACCTCTCTCACACTCCACCAGCCCTTACCTGCTGGTTCTCTTTAGCTACCTGCTGCTTGCCAGAGAGAACCCAGGCTTCTTCACAGCAGTCCCTCAAGGCCAGGTTCTCCAAAAGGATGGGCTGCACAGCCTCTACTTGCACAGCCCTAGCCTCCTGCACCTCGCCAACATCCTCAAAGTGGTACCTGGAGTTGGGGGAGCAGGGTCATTGGAGGGGTATCTCTCACCACCTCTTCCTCCCCAAGCATCTTTCAGTCTAACCTTCTGGTGATATGGTGTTGCCCTTGGAGTTACAGCCCTGAGTAACCGTTCGGCCACGGGCCCCGCCCACTTCTTCGGATCCGGCCCTCCCATTGGCTAGCCACGGACGGTTAATTACCGTGCGGCCGCTTCGCCAAGAACGTGGGCCTGCAGCTCTAGAAGTTCCACAATCAGGCTTTGGTCTGTCACACGATGGCAGAAAACTTCTTGATTGTCCGGGATCGGTCGGAGGTCGCTGGAAAGAGGCGAGGCAGACCCTGGTGACCCCGGCGGCTGAATCCGCAACCCACCCGATTATCCTCCATCGGAGCCCGAGCCTTCTCACCTTATGTCAATGGCCCCGGGGGGGAGAGTGGCGGAGAAGGCGCCCCCGAACAGTGGGTAGTCTCGCGTGGGCTCCATGGGCCTGAGACTAGGGTATAGGCATTAGAGAGACTTAAAAGAAACCTACATGGGGCCACATGGCATCACCTCCCTGCCGTTCGCTGCAGCCACCGCCACCGCCGGTCTTACTTAGTTCTCGGCTCTGTACGATTTGGCCCCGCCTTACGATCACGCTGGCCAATCTGCGCCCGCGCCTTCGGCCGTTGCCGAGCTGTGCCGCTCCGGGATTCCGCACTCTGAGGAGGGTGCAGGGCAGGACCGCGGAGGTTGGCTGGTGGTTAAAACCTCGGTTTAGGACTTGTGACGTCTTTGTCAGTCTCCTAACCCATGCCCACCCGTCTCCTCCTTTTAAAGCGGTCACGCATTCTAAGAATGTCGCCCGAGACACTCCTTAGAGGTCTTTGAGTAAGGAAAGAATAGTTTCAGGGTCACTTACCTCCCTCCCTGAGGCCTCTTGAAGGTGAATGAGCTGCCACCAAGGCCACCAAATCCCGGATCAGATTCAGGGAATTAAGGAAACAATGGGGCCAGGTGTGGGGCCCCATTACGATTCAGGCCTCACACCTTCCTGAAAGCGAGACCCAACCTCGGGGCTTATACTCTTATATCTAATCCCTCTCAAATCTTTGCCTTGAGAACTTGGTGAAGGAAGAGGGACGGGGGCCTTACCGCCCCATGCACACTTGGACGAAAGCACGGATTAAACCCTCTGTTGTTTTTCTTTTATAGATTTTGAGTGTACTTAGAAGTTTCTGCTTAATTATATCCTCCTAGCTTAATTCATCTTTGATCCCCAACACCTGGCACAATGTTTCGAGCATAACAGAGCATTGTATATTGAGTGATTGAGTAAACCCAGTAGTGTGAATTCTGGAACCCAGGACACACACCCATGCCCTCAGGGGTTCTAGACGTCACTTGCCTTCCCAGCCAAGAACTTGTTGCTCCTGTCCTGCTCCCAGACATGAGCAAGAGTATTCTCATCCTAAGGCCACCCTACCCAGGGGGTTCCAAGTGCTGACCATACCTCTGGACCATAATAACTTTGTAACACTGGGGCCAGGGGACACAATTTTTCTGGTCCCTTACCTTACCATTTCCTGTATGAAAGGCTGGAGATACAATGGCAACTAGGATACAACCCTTGCCTGTGGACATAACCCCATCCTAAGTCAAGGAGCATCTGTTTATCACTTTGGCAAGCATGAGGTGGGAAGTGGGTGGCAGGGAGCTGTGATCAATGAGACTAGAGAGGCGGCCATGGCAGTGTTTTTATTTTTTCATGGCAGGGTTTTTATGGAGCATACTAAGGAGCTTGAACTCCTCACTTCTGATGGCTAGCATCAGACTTCTGTCAGCCACATTTCCTCATTTCTAAAACATTGTTATGATCAAAGGAGGTATGGATATTGCTGAATCTGAATCTGTTTCTGGGTAAAGAGAGTGAACTAGGTTTGATCCAGGAGAAATTCTAGAGCGGGATGGGTAAGTGTTACAGACCCTAGAGGGAGAGAAGGAGCCCAGATATAGGGAACCAAAAGAACCAGATCAGAGGGTCTAACCCATGCTACCTCTTTCAAATGAGGAATAACAGACCTCTCTGTCTCACCCTCCCCATTTCTGCTGGCCTACCATCTGCCTCTGCTCCCACCAGGGACAATGCCAGCTCTGGCTACTTTGTGAGCAATAAAGCAGATAGGGGATTCTTGGGACCTGCAAAGATGTAACTGTTAACAAGACCCTGGCACTGGCCACAAGGGGTGGGGGACTGTTCATGGAGCAGGAGGAAGTCACACTAGATTATGGAAACTGAAGAGATAGCCCCCAAACTTCCTCATGTTGGCTCTCTAGCATGCCAGGCGTCATGCTCTGCTATGAGCCTTGTGCAGCTGGGGACTCCTGGCTCTCCACCATTCATTAGCTCCTGGGGCACGAGTTAGGTGGGCTCTTCCAGGCAGTGGGAAGCAGACCTCCATGAAGTGACAGGTGCAAGGCCAGACCTCTGGGAGAATACAGTTGAAGGCCACCCTAACATGGCAAATTCCCACTCTAGATTCTACTTCCCTGTCTCTCATCCTTCACCTGTCTGTTTCTGTCCCTTCTTCTAACCTCCCAACTGCTGACTCCCCCTGTGCATTCAAATTCCCTAAGAGACAGGATCTAACTGGGCTGACCAGTTAGGCATTCAATCTGAAAGTACCTATTTGGCCAGCTCTCCTGTTCAGCTACTTCCCAGGCCACAGGCCAGACATGAGTGAGAATCTTGGCCCAGCTAACTGTGACTAGGATGATGGGTATCATGGGACAAAACTTGTTGGCCAAGATGCCCATCACTTTTCTCAGGAGGGTGTGATGGTATGTATAGCTCTCAACTCACTGGTTAAAATAGGCCTACAACTGATTCTGTACCCCTGGGACATACTCTTATCCAGTGCCCTGCATGTAGTTGATGTAGTTGTTTGCTTTGGAAACAGGTGTCCCAGGGCCCCTCCCACTTTGAGGGAACCAAGAGGTGGACTTCGTGGACTCAGACCAAAGAGATTACTCAACACCCAAAGTCAAGCATCCCTTTGGGAAGAGTTAGGGTAACATACAAGTATATTTTTATTAAGCAGGAGCTTTTAACACTTTTTCTTTCATTCACTCTCTTGGCAATTTGGCAAAGCTTCTGAACCCCTACTCAGAAAAATGTTTTTAAATTCATAAAATAAAATATATAGGAATACAAAGGAAACAAAAATGTTTAAATACAAATATCAAAATTAAAAACTCAGATTTTTGATATAGTAAAAATGTGCTTCTTTGTTATTACATTAACAAGATCTAGCAGCAGGTCTAATAAGTGGAATGTCAAGCTAGTGATGCACATAAATCATAGCTGACGAGATCGGCAACAGCTCCCACGTGAGAGTGAATGTCTGTGATTGCCACTGTGACAGTTTCTGGTACTGTAGATACTACTGTGCTTTGTTATCTACAGTCACAATAAAAGAAAATGCTAAATTTCAGTTACGAGGTCGTTGAGAATGAATGTAATTTTTTTTCCATCCAAGTTAATTGACTGGAGCTTAAGAAACCCAACTTTGAAGTATGTGCCCTTGCCATGCACTAGGCTCTAGGGGAGGATCCAAAAACATGTGCTTTTTCTGAGCCTGCAGCCTAAGCAAGAGTGTGAGGGTTTATGGTTCACATACCATAATTTGATAGACATTAGTACCCCCCACTTTATAACTGAGGAAACTGCCTCAGAAAGAGATGCCTTTTGGTCTTGCGGCAATCAATGATAGCCACTGTAGGTTTCTAGACAAAGATCTGATATCACAAAGACAGTGTTTGAGGAAGACCAATGTATCCTTGTATTTAAAATGATTTTAGGGGAGTTCCCTGATGGTGTAGTGGCTTAAGGCTTTGGCGCTGGCACTGTCAACGCTGTGGCCTGGGTTCGACTCCCGGCCAGGGAGCTACCCACATACCAAAAAAAAAAGATTTTATAGCTGTCACCCATTACCCTTCATATCTCACTATTCTCCCCTCAATACTCTGTATGCAAGGCACTTTGAACTTCCCTCAACCCCATTGATTGAATCAACCTCTTTTCATGCCTCTGGGCCATGTGCCTTCTGCCTAGAATTTTCTTTTCCTACTCTTTCCTGGCTCCTGAGGGTTCCTCTGGCTCTTGGCCTCCCTGCCTCCACTACAGGCACCCCACTGTATTGTAATGCTCCAATCCTTAGTAGATCCTCAGGAAGGCTATATCTGTCTATCACCGTTAGCTGCCCACTGAGTTGCACAGGGCTTGGCCAATATTTATTGAATGGATGTTGCGTAAGAGACTAGAAGTTATTTACCAATTAAGACCAGTTAAGAGATGTTGAACAGTAAAGAACTTGACTGGCCTTTATTCCTGGTTCCTAGTGGGGAAACTCTAAATCCTTGGAATTGCCCTGGCGATAGGAGTTCTTTGTTATTCATGATGGGCCCAATAGTTTATACTAATGAGATGACTGGATAGTTTATACAAAGGAAAGAATCAGTATGGGGGTAGGCTGTACTAGAAAGACAAACCATGTGATTAGAGGGTTAGAGCTTTGAATTACTAATATCAGTCCAATAACCACCACCCCGCCCCCGCCATCCCCACAAAAAAATCCTGGACACTGAAGCTCAGAGAGGCTTCTTGATTAGTGAACACAGTAAATGTCAAGAGGGTGATGCTCCCTGATTCCTGGGGGAAAGGGCATGGAAGCTCTGCTACTGGGAAAGCACTTCCCTGAGTCCTGAGACTTGTTCTAGTTATTGAACCTATGACAATCATAGGAACCCCTGATTATATAGCCAGCTGGCCTATGAGATTTATTTAGGCTGGCATCTGAAATGAAGACAATCTTTTGGAAAATTGAGCCCTTAACTTGTGGGATCTAATGCTAACTCTTGGTGATCAGCATCAAAATTGTATTGTAATACATCCAGTTGGTGTTAAACCAATTAGGGCTGAAATAAAATAAGAGGTCATTGTAATATCCCAAGTTCAGGGTGATGAGGGTCTGCGCTAAGTTGGTAGAGATAGGAGAGAAAGAGATGAAGCCAGATAAGCTATACCCAAGGGAAGCAATAATATGGGTGATCCACAAAGTGTAGAGCAAGCTTGTCCAACCTGTGAGCCACAGGCTGTGTATGGTCCAGGATGGCTTTGAATGCAGCCCAGTGCAAGTTCGTGAACTTCCTTAAAATATTACAAAAATTATGCATGGACTTTTTTTTTAGTTCATCAATTATTGTTAGCATTAGCGTATTTTATGTGTGGCCCAAGACAATGTTTTTTCTTCCAGGGAAGCCAAAAGTTTGGGCAACCCTGGTGTAGAGAAAGGATAAAGAGCAGTTTCAAAGACAGAGGCCTAGCCAAGAAGAATGGAGACACCATGACAAAAGGAGGAAGATGAAGGATTTGCTTGTGGTTAAGGCAAAGAGGAGAGAGGGCCTCTGTTCTCATCCCAAAGTTACAAGATTGGGCACTTTACCTTCTGTCCCCCACTTCCCAACAGTGGAGTCCAGGCCATCTGATTCTGCCATTCATCCCTTTTCAGTGCGGGACTATCAATAACCAGTGAAGCAAGATGAACGCACCATATGTCAGTGCTCGGTAACATTTCTTCATTAGGACTCTGTGTCTGGAGCTAGTGAACAGCACACATCCCCCACACCCTCAGAACAAGTTACATATTCTCCCAACCAGGTTCTGGCAACCCTCAATTTTGACTTTTCAACAAACACATGCCCTCCTACATCTCACACCTGTTTCTCAGCACATATTCCAGAAGTGTGAAGAGTCAAGTTGGACACCATGGTGGGGGCTCAGAACAAGTCACCCCAAGATGTGCCCCTGTGGTATGCAGATTGTTTTGAGCTAAAGACAACTTTAGCCCCAGGCTCAAGAGAAACTTCTGCCCTCCATTAGGGTACCTAGAAGAATTTGAATTAGGGGCCTTACCCATAAATTATTATCAGAGATACCATATTTTGCCAGGTATAATGCACTCCCATGTATAATGCATACCCACATTTTTGGCCCAACCTTTCAGGAAAGAAAATATTTTGTTTTAATTTTTTAATTCAAATTTTTATTTGTTTATATTTAGCTACTCGTTTTCCGTATGATAAAGAAATTTTAGGATTTATTTTTTAACATAACTTATATATGGAATATAAAACTGAAAGCAACAAATAAACAAAAATGCATGGATACAGTCAATAGTTTAGTGGTTACCTGAGGGTAAGGAGGTCAGAGGATGGGGAGGAGGGAGGGAGAATCAAATACATGGTGATGGAAGGAGAACTGACTCTGGATGGTGAACACACAATGCAACAACACATAGACGATGTATTCTAGAATTGTACATCTGAAACACACGTAATTTTTACTAACCAATGTCACCCTGATAAACTTAACAATAAAAAACCCAATTATTGTGTTCCAGGGTATTATTTTGCTACAGATATCATTACTGATTTCTAGAGGTACACTTTTAACTTATAAGCATAAATAAAAGAATTGAAAATGTTTATAGAGATACAGAATTACCACTACCCATGTATAATGCTCATCCTTATTTTTCCCTCACAAATTTGGGCAAAAAAGTATACATTATACACAGCAAAATGGGGTAACTCCTTTTGACCTATCTATAGGGCAGGGCAAGCCTCTATTTACTAAATATCTGTTCTTCCCATCCTGTGAAGACTCTTTGAAGCTACCAAGGTGCATTACCTCATCCCTAGCTTAGAATGTCTTTTTTTTTTTTTTTTTTTTTTTTGCGGGGTGGGGGGTGGGGTGGGGCAGATAATTCCCTGGCTGGGAATCGAACCCAGGCTGCAGCATTGAGAGCACTGAAGCCTAGCCACTACACCACCAGGGAGCTCCCTTAGGATGTCTTATATACCCATTTTCCCTTTCTATTTGTGAACCTCTTGTGCATGTGGTGTCTCTGACTCTCTCCCATACATATGCATGTATTAAATGTGGCTATTTTCTCTTGTTAATCTATCTTTCATATATTTGATTATTCGACCAGCCAAAAGAACTCTGAGGGTAGGGGAAAGTTTCTTCCTACCCCACATAGTCAGATGGTGGTGTATGGTGGCAGACACACCCTGGCAGCCTGTTCTGAGTCTGAGAGAGGGGATGGGGAGGCATATCACATCCTCAAGGATAAGGAGGGGTTTCCTCAGGCTGCAACCCAGGCCAGGATCCCTGTCTTCAACCCAGTGGGATAACCCCCATCCCTTCCCTTGGAACCTCTTAGAAGGTGCCATTGGGAGTCTGCAGGGCCCCAGCCTCCAAAGTAACCTCATAATTTAGCTCTTTTCATCTGCTTTATTTAGCCAAGGCCATTTCCTTGTAACCTTCCACAGGTGAAGTGTTTGGGAGTAGGGAGAGCTGTCTGTCCGATATTGGGAAAGGATCTAGGGGAGACAGGAGTTTGCCTCCAGGTGAAGACAGGTCAGCAGAGCTTGGACTCAGTGGTGAAGGAAGAGAACAAGCTGGCACCCTAGTCCCTTCTGGTGCCCTGGATACCGTCCCAGGGGCATCCCAGGATACTCGGGTGACTCAGACAGTGGGAAGCCAGTCAGCTGGTTATACTGTGGTGCCATTTCTTCTCAACCTCCCCCATTTCTGCCAATCCCTCAAATGCTGGGTTACTAGGCTCTACAATTTCCTCCTAGATAGCCTTACCCCTACATATCAACGCCTCCCAAATCTTCATTTCCACCCCAGATCTCTCCTGACTTCCTTCTGGATACCTCCATTTGCATGTCCCACCAATGCCTTAAACTCAGCATGTCCTGAGCAAGGTACATCATCTTCCTCCCAGACATGCACCATCTCCCATATCACAGCTAATGAAATTACTACCCACCCAATGGTCCAAGCAAGAAGTCTGGAGTTTGGCTCCTCTCTCTCTTTCCTTCTCCCCTCACACCCAGTTTCTGGTGATTCTACCTCCTGATGTCTCCTCTCAAATCCCTCCTTTTCTCTCCATATCCACTGCCATCACCCCATTATTTCTGCCTGGAAGCTGCAAAGCCTTCCTTTTTAATGTGGGTAGTTCCCTGGCTGGGAATCAAACCCAGGCCGCAGCGTTGACAGCGCTGAAGCCTTAGCCACTACACCACCAGGGAACTCCTGCAAAGTCTTCTTATTAGACTTCCCACATCCTCTCCTATCTCCCTCCTCTGCAGTTGGAGTGATCTTTCAAAAATGCAGATCTGCTCATTGTCTATCCTCCATATAAACCCCTTCACATGGTTCCCCACTGCTCTTAAGACAAAGTCCAGATTCCTTACCATGCTCTGTTAAGTGCCTGTCCTGTTTCCCATTTATACTTAATGTTCCAGACGGACTTACTTTTTTTTCAGTCTCTTAACTCTCTATGTCACTCATCTCTGAGGTTTTGAAATATTGTTCTGCTTTCCTAGAGTGTCCTCCCTTCCCTTTTTTGTAACAAGCTGATATTCCTCCCTCATGTCCCAGCTAATCCCAGGAATCCTTCCTTGATCCTAAAAGTCTGGGCCACATCCCCTGCAATGGGCTCCCATGGTACTCTGAGCTTCCTCTAAAAGATACTTCATTGAAATTGCTTGTTCCAAGTCTTTTTCCCTCCACATGGGCCCCTGGGAGGAGAACCTTGACCGTTTTCTCACCTGAGTGATAGATTGGGTGGGGCTCTCTGCATCACCTCTTGTCCTATTTTGTAGCCACAGACTGTTCCTCCTGCCTGACAGGACAGAGGAAGCAGCACAAACCCAGCCCTCCTCAGGAAAAATAACCCGCAGTCACAGGCACTCCTGGTGGGCTGCTCACAGAGAAAAGTCTTTCCTGAAGCCCAAAACAGGACTCCGAGACCCAGGCCACCAAGACCCAGGCCCACCATGTGGCTATTTGCTGCCCCCAAGTGCCCAATGACAGATGGAACATTTCTTTGATTTCTGTCCCAGTGTCTTAAACAAAGCAAGTATTGAGGGAATACAGCTTTCCACATCCTGGGACTCTGAAGGCTCAGATGCTGTGGGAGACCCCATCCTCCAACAGGCTCACAACTGTCTGACATTCGCCTCCTTTCTTTCCATTCTATCCCCCTTGTCCATGCCCTGGTTGGGTCAGGGGTCTCAGATGCTGCTTGGAGGGATGCCCAGGGGTGAGCTGGCCTGTTGAAGAAGCTGGGAGCCTCTCTGAAGAAAGTGGCCTTCTCCAGATGGTCCCATCTGGACCTCCTTGCACACACTCCTCCCTCTTGGGCTCAGCCCCTTCAGTAGTGTGATGTACTCTTCCAGAAGAGTACTTGCTGACAGGTCAGAGCTGTGTCTTTCTGTGAATTGAAGGGCTTTGTTAACTGCCAGGTTGGTGTTAAATTAAGAACTTACTTGTTCTCCCTACCCCTATCTCAACCATACATAGTGTCTGATGCAATGAGAAGAATGTTAACTTAGAATGACTGGAGAAATGAAGTTAAAAGGGGAAATGCCCAAGAGGACCTGCAATGCAAAGCCACTCATAAACCCAGTCCACTAAGTTTACTCTTCTATTAAGGAAAAATATATGTATCAACCTTTACCAATTTTAACATTCATATGTATTCATTTGTTCAACATAATATTTATCAAATACCTGGTAGGTGCCAGGCACCATGCTAGGTGGCAGGATACAAGGGAGAGCAAAAATGGAGTTCTTGCTCTCATGGAGGAGATAATACTGAGGAACAGATTTTTGATCAAAGAAACACATAGTTCAATGTTAAGATTGCAATGATGAAAAATAAATTACAACAGAGACTTGGGCTGAAAAGGGACATGTGGTGTTACTATAAGAGCCTCCGGTGTCTAAAAGAATCTGACCAGAATACTGTTGACTGATGAGACTCCCCAAAAATGACAGGACTTGATTATTAGGTTTGGAGGTTGTAACTGGGTTTTGTTTTTAAGACCTCTCAGGTATAGAGAGCTGAGGTTGTCATGCCCCTTCAGTGTGTGACACATTGTCACTGCTCCACTTGAGTGCTTTCTCTTATTAACTTTGATCTCTATTTCTCATTCCCTGTTTCCCCCATAGGTGGGTAATGATGAATTTATAACCGGACAATCTACCCTGTGGTCTGGCTTTCTTGGAGAAAGCTGATGGGTCAGAATTTTGTCAACTAGCTATGATGAAAAGATGTTGGCTCAAGTTAAAGGGCATTGGAAAGGCTATTACTAGGAGTTGGATAAGAAGGAAAGAAGAAAGATGGATTGGGAGAAAAATAATAATTGAATGACTCTGAGATCCGAGTACTGAAGATGAAGCAAGATAGAAGGGAGGTTATGGTCAGAAGTAGGGTGTTTGAATAAGTGAATTTGGAGGTGGAACAGATCTAGGGGATGAAAAGATCCAAGATGAGGTGGTTGGCTGAGGTGGAATGGAAGAAGTCATTGAAGAAAAATTCAGGATGTTAAGTGGTCATTGACATGGATCCAGAATAATAGAAGAGATTAAGGTGGAAAACCAGGATGAGAGGGAATTGGGAAGGGGTGAATAAGAAAAGGTTTGACAAGTGACAGGAAACGACAAGATTAATAGGGCTTAAACAAGACAGAAGTTTATTTCCCACACTTAAGACATCCAGTGATAGCCTGTCCAGGGCTCATTTGTACTCCTCAATGTCAAAAGACCCAGTCTCCTCCTGTCTTGTTACTCTGCTCTGCATGGTACCATTCCCAAAGCTGCTTCATGCCAACATAGTGCTGGAGTTCCAACCATCACATCTTCATTCCAGACAGCAGGAAGCAAGATGGATGAAGATAAGCATGCCCCTTTCCTTTAACAATACTTGGAAGTCGTATACATCACCTTCTCTCCCACTGGCCAGCATTTAGTCATAGCTTTAAGGAAAGCTGAGAGATGTCATCTTTATTTTGAGGAGCCACAACCTGTTAAAATATTGGAGGATTCTATTTCTAGAGAAAAGAATCAGTTTTGCTTTTTGTGTTTGTTTGTTTGTTTGTTTTTGTTTTTTTGTATGTGGGTAGCTCCCTGGCTGGGAATCGAACCCAGGCTGCAGCGTTGACAGCGCCAAAGCCTAGCCACTACACCACCAGGGAACTCCAGAATCAGTTATTGAGGAGCAGTTGGCAGGCCCCTGCCCCCAGGATCCATGGGGAAGTCAGCAGAACACAAAAGGGATGAAGGTAATATAGTAGAAAGGCATAAGGCAAGATTTTCTTAGAAGATTTAGAACAGTCTGGAAGTGGTACAGGGAGAACCCAAATTCCCAACTCCCCAGCCTGAGGAAGGTGAGGTAAGGTTTGAGAATAAAAGCCACCACTTAGAGCAGCGGCTCTCAACCTGGGGGTCGAATGACCCTCTCACAGGGGTCACCTAAGACCATCCGAAAACACATATCAGATATTTACATTATGATTCGTAACAGTAGCAACATGACAGTTATGAAGTAGCAATGAAAATAATTTTATGGGGGTCCCCACAACATGAGGGGTCACGGCATTAGGAAGGTTGAGAACCACTGACTCAGAGGAATTTTCAGAGAATTGTTCATTTTCTAGGGCAAGAAAGGACCGAGAAGAGACAACCTGGGGTTTGCTAGAGCCTGGGAGAGTGAGGAGACATAGGAGCTGAGTCAGTGGCCAGGAAGAAGTGTTGTGTGGCAGCTGGATATAAACAGAGATGAGAAGCTGAGTGAACTTGGTCCTAGCAGGATCTAAGGTGGCTTTTGCTTGGCCAGGGTGATCCAAACCAGGAACTGCTCCACCACCAAAATGTATACATTCACCCAGCACTGCCAATCAGGTTGCTACATGCCATCCTTCTACTTTTGCACCAAGCACTTAGTAAACTTGACATCTCAGCCTTGGTGTCAGCCCCAAAATTGTACATTTGAGATTATCTATAAATTATATACCGTAGACTCAGTTAACCAGGACCCATGCCAGATAAATGTAGTATTATTTATTTCTCTTGAAGGTTGCTTGAGAGTCTGGTAAGAGTCTACTGTATATTAATTGCTTCCCAACGTCAGCAATACTCAAATGCCAATGATTCTTACTAGTCCCACACTGCAAAGCCATTGAGAAAAAAGATCTCAAAGTGTTCTCCATAGCCATAATTTTTATGACCAATCTCTTCTTAGGGTAGCTATTCTCCCCTCCCCAGGCCCTGTACCTTCCAGGATGGGAGATATGAGTGTCCATTCTCAGGGAAACTTTTACTCAATATTTTATATTAGTTTCAGGTGTATAGCATAGTGATAAGACATTTATATAACTTACGAAGTGATCCCCCACTAAGCCTAGTACCCAGTTGGCACTAAACATAGCTATATCTCAGGGAAACTTCTTTAATCAAGATGTTGAACTATTTAGGGGCAAACTGACTTGAGTTGCATAACAGCACAATCACAAGGAAGTGACTTCTATATACAGTCCTGTGAGTGAAGGAAGCAATGGAGAGCTGTCAGCACAGCAGGTAGTCTTGGTAATGCTAGTGACAGGAAAAGTGCGTGCAGGACAGTGGGAAGCCGATACAGCCTGAGTAAGCATGGGCTCCTGGTTCTGGTTCTGCCACTTACATGCTGTGTGATGTCTAGGCAATTTAACCTCAATTCTTCCATTTTTCTTTTGTTTTTGCTTTTTAAAGAAAGGGGGTTACAATGTACCTTGCTGAATTCTGTTAAGAAATAATTTAGGGGGAGTTCCCTGATGGTGTAGTGGCTTAAGGCTTTGGCGCTGGCGCTGTCAGTGCTGCGGCCTGGGTTCGATTCCCAGCCAGGGAGCTACCCACATACCAAAAAGCAAAAAAAAAAAAGCAAAAAAAAAAAATAATAATAATAATAATTTAGGAGTTCCCTGGTGGTGTAGTGGCTAGGATTTGGCGCTGTCAATGCTGCAGCCTGGGTTCGTTTCCCAGCCAGGGAACTACCCACATAACAACAAAAAATAACAATTTAGATACATATAAACTGCCGAGCACATGCTTGGCTTGTGGTACATGCCATGTACAGATATTGTTTTAAATTTTATTAAACAAAAACTTTCTGGGACAGTGACAATGTTTGACACTGTAGCTAATCACCCAACATTTATTGAATGAATGTATCCATGAATACTTAAGGCTTAGTTCTAGAAATGAGTGCTGACCACTGCTGTCAGGAAGGGGAAGCAAATTAGGAGAAGCAAGTATCAGGAATATTGAGTTCAGAGGCCAGAAATTCTGTCAGAGAAACTTCTGCAAACAACTGCTTACGAACAGTACAATGCTGCATTTTAAACAAGAAATCAGAAAGCTTCTGCTGTTTTTGAGACAAGAATGCTAGCACCATGACTTGCATGCTTTTTATGGCCCCACCCCCAAACCCTAATGATAAGAGGAGCAGAAAACATCCTTCTGAGCCCAAATGAGTGACATGAAGTAGGATAGGACATGGTGACTACTGGATAAAAGGAAGTGGGGCAATGGGACCCCCTCCTCCCCATGCATCCTTCCATTGCAGGCTCTTTTCTCTGAACCATATGCCCCTTCCTGGGCTCATGAAAGACAAAAGATGTTACCACAGAACCCAAAACAGACCCAACAGCATAAGGCAAAAGTGGGCAGATTAATAAAATTAGCTGAGGTTTTTATTTCGCATTTTGGTCCTTTCTGTCCAACATATTTGGAAATACAGTGCAGTGCTTCTGAAGGTGATGAGGGGAGAGAAGACAGCAACAACGTGGGGGACAAACCACGAGGCCCAGATGAGCCTTCCTGGTCTACCAGCAGCCTCCTTCCTGGGTCCAATTTCGGGCATTGATGAAGAGCTGGAGCCAGGGGGAGGTGGTCAGAGTGTCAAAAGGAGGGGGTCGCCAGGCCCACTGCCAAGGCCTCACAGCCCGCTCAGGGTGAGGCATGAGAGCCAGGTGGCGGCCATCAGGAGAGCAGACACCAGCCACTCCCCCCGGAGATCCATTGGGATTCAGGGGGTACTGTTCTGTGGGGTTCCCTTCATCATCTGCCCAGTGCAGTGGAGCCAAGCCCTTGGCCTCGATTTGTGCGTGGAGTTCCGGGGAAGAAAATGCCATGTATCCTAGGAAGGAAGGAGAAGGGGAGTGAGAGCAAAGCTCCTTCATGCCCTCCACCAACTCCTGCCCTCAGACCCTCCTCCCTGCCTTTCTGGAGACTGACCTTCACCATGGGCGCTCCACACAGGCAACACAGCGCCCTCCATCCCTCGCAGCATCAGGGCTGGCCCAGGCCCCACACGCACACTGGCCCAGCGAGACTCATAACGCCCAGACAGGTTGTGGCGCAGCAGCAGGCCCGGCTGGGCTGCCCAGGAGTCATGGCCCATCTCTGCTGCCTCTTCATCGGGGTTGCCTCCCACCCAGCCTAGCAGAGCCAGCAGTTGACAGCCATTACACACGCCCAGGCTGAAGGTGTCTGGCCGCTTCCGGAAGCGCCTCAGCTCAGCTCCAGCCTGTGCATGAAAGGTCACAGCAGCTGCCCACCCTAGGAGGGAACAGAGAAGTTGAGCAGAGATTTGGAATGAAGAGGGACAGCTGCTTGTCCATCCTAGAATGCACTGTTACACTCCACCAGGACCTCACCCTCTGGGGGGCAAGTGTAAGAGAAAAAATGAGTTTAAGTGCTTAAATCAGATACTGCCAACTCCTGAGCAAGACAGGAACCCTAATAAGTTTTTTGCTCAGTCAACAGAGCATTTTCAAAATGTTTTATTCAGCTTCCTAACACTTAAAAGTAAGATTTTATATAAAAATCTGGATTGTTGGCGCCTCTTGAAAAACCGAAAGATCTTGCCATGCTGAACCCAACCAGCTTTCCCAAATGGGTAATCCGCTGGAGCAGAGTAGCAACTGACCCTTTAGACAGGACATGTGCCCCCCAAGGTGGCACAGCCCCACTTAGCCCCCTGCCTGCTTTAAGTTACCTGCAGGCCTTCTGCTGCTAAGGACTGCACTTACGCTCTATTGGGCCTTGTAGAGGTGAGAGGCCAATGCCCAGTCAAGGAAGAGGGGAGCTAAGGCACCCCTTCAGGAATGTGTGGGGAGGGACTGCGCAGAAGCCCACACACTGACCTTTGGCAGAGCCCAGGACGTCCGCATAGCTGAAGCCACCCACAAAGGCCACGCCACGGAATGTGTCCAGCTTGATTGCCCCAGAGCAGAGGTCTTGCATGGTTACATCCCACACCTGACAGGATAAGGAGGGGAACTGTCAGTGGACATAGTCCAAGGCTCAGCCCTAGTTGTGCCAGCCACATTGCTCACCTCAAACCCAGCCAAGTGGAAAGCATCAGCCATCTCTCGGTCTCCATTATTGCCTTCCTCTCGCAAGATGGCGACTCGGGGCTGGGGACCACCTATGGGGAAAAGGAGGAATATGTCTGACCTGAGAGCTACTTCCCTACCTCAACCCACCCAGACACCTTTTCTAGGATGGGCCCAGACATCTAGACCCAAAGTGCCCAGGAAGCCAGGCCTTTGCATACGCTCCCTCACCAGGTTCATGAGGTGGGGAAGCTTTGGGAAAGGTGGGGGGCAGGCAATAGCTGGGCCCTGTTCGCTCCCTCAACCCCTGTTCCTCCTCTGCCACACAGCTCGGCTCTGCCTGCAGCCGGTCCAGCTGGAAACTCGTCTCCTCCCAGAGGGCTCGCAGCTGCCCAACAGGCTCCTCCAGAACCACAGCCCCGTTCACAGCTACCCGGACCTAGAGAGGGGCAAATCATCAGAGGCCAACGGTAAGAACGCCTATCGGGGCCTGAGGCTGGCAGAGATGGCCCACAGTTCTGCACCACGCGCTGCTCTTCCACATTTGCTCACCACGGCATGAGGCCCAGCGAGGCCTGTGCGGCCCAGCTCCAGGCATTGGAGGCCCGCATCCCAGTAGCGCTTCAGCACTGCAGCCAGATCCTGCTCCTGCACCTCCAGCACCAGGCCTGGCTCCTCAGCGAATAGCACAGGCAGCACTGGGAGAGCAATGCGGATATCAGGGTGACTCACAGGTGGAGTCAGAAGAATATGGCCAAGGGCCAAGGTAGGGATCAGGGTGGAGTGAGGCCTGGGACAGTGGGGCCAGGGATATAGAATCAGGGTATATAGGTCTCAGAGGGGTAGAGTCAGGAATAATGGGTGCCACCTGGCTCAGTGGTCAGAGACAACACCAAGGGACTCAGGGGAAAAGGAACTGGGGTCTGCAGAGTGGGGCAAGCAGCCCAGGCCTGAGTCTAGACCCCCGGCTCCTTACCATCAACCCCTAGGGCAGGCACGTCCACCTCTAACCCACAATTCCCAGCAAAAGCCATCTCTAGCAGGCAGGTAATGAGACCACCATCGCTGACATCATGGCCTGAGCAGAGGAGGCGGTCTGAAGGAAGGAGGAAAAAGTTCAGCAACCTCAGAGCCCAAGCCTGATGGCTCCACACCCACTTCCTGAGTAGCCAGACAGTGTGAGAATATGAGCACCCAGAGAACCAGAGACCTCAGCTGGTGAATGTCTGCCCCATTCTGGCCACATTTGCATCTTCCCCAGGGCCTCACTCACCTTTCAGTAGCCCCTGGGTGATGGTGAAGGCACACACCAAGTTCTCAGGAAGGTCCAGGTTGGGAGGCTGCTCACCAAGCTGAGAGAAGCACTGGGCCAGAGCTGTGCCCCCAAGCCGGTGTTGCCCGGGGCTCAGAGGAACATAGAGCAGGCAGCCTGGGAAGACAGGGGAGGGGTGAAAGGAGAGCACAGAAGGACCCCCCTGTGGTGCTCACAAGCACTGAAGTTCCCGGTAAGTGGTGGGACACTCAGGCCACCAGTTCCAGAAAGCACCACAGCCACAGTGCAGAGACGAGGGGGCCCAGTACTTACAATAAAGACTCCAAACAAAGAACTAGGCTCCGAATACACAATGCAGAGAGGAGACTATCCCATACCTCTCCCCGCAGGATGCTTGAGATCTGGGGTCACAGTGGCTGTAATGTCTGGACAGACAGCATAGGCTGAGATGACCAGCGATCCTACGGAGCAAGGAATAAGAGAGTAAGGTGCAAGCCCAGCCTCGCTGGCCCCACCCCTCTCCCATGGACCCCAGAACTCACCAGGAGCCAGCACAGTCTCAGACCCAACTCGGGCAGCCATGCTGAGGGAATCCTTGCCACCGTCCACTGCCACACCCAGGGCCGCCATCACTGCAACCATAGCCTCACAGGCATCAGCCAGAGCTGCACCCTCCCCTGGGAGCTTGGCTGCCCACATCCAGTTCCCACTGCACTTCACATCCTGGGATGTGGTGGAGACTTGGCATTAGAGGGGAAAAGACGGGAAGAGGGGCTGGGAGACCATGCATGTGAAGGGCAGGGATGGTAGATGTGGATGTGTCCCAAAGGCCTGGGGCTCCAGGGCAGAAGCTGTGGGGGACTCACCCGGAGGTCAGTGACTAGAGCAAACACCAGGTTGGTGAGGGCCTCGGCCACAGCGAGCCGGGCGCCGACCTTGGGGTCCAGTAGGCTCTTGACTGGCTGTTCTCCCAGAGACGTGGCGGCCCCTACAAGCTCCTGGTGACTCAGTGCCACAACTGCCACATCTGCTAGAGGGGTCTGCAGGGGCCCAACACACTGCTGCTGTGCCACCAGGCCGCCCACCGAGCGGTCCACCTGTGGAACCAGATGGCGTTGGCAGAAGCACAAGGGATAGGGACACAAGGGCGGTGGGAGGCCTGGCTTGCCCCCAAACATGCAGACAAGAGCTCACTCTGAGGGTGGGCAGCAGGGGACCAGGCTATCACATGGCTGCCCTGCCTTTGCCACTTCTCCCTTGAGGCTGGTGGGTTCCCACAGTAGTCCCCAAGGGTGGGAGGCCAGGTGTGGGTGAGCTGAGGGAAGGCTGCAGAGGTCTGAGGAACAGGGCAGGTGTTTAGGGAGGACCTTGTTGGTAAGGTAGCGCTTGCTGGCCACAGCAGGCAGCCTCAGAACCCGCTCCAGGGCCTGACGCACGCTCAGCCTCGGGGTCAAGGCCAGAGGTTGCAGCACAGGGCGGTTCCTCTGGAGGAAGAACTCCTGCAACAGAGATGGCAACAGGAGTGTGAGCTGCTGGGGAAGGGTTGGGTATACAGGTAAATGGCCAAGAACGTAAGAAACAGCCTCCCCTCCCACCCCAACATACCTTCCGTGGCATCTTGCCCAGCACCCAGTCCAGCTCCAGGTCCACAGGGGTTGGGGAAGGTCTTGGAGGAACATCTCCCTGGCCATTTCTTCCCACAGGACAGTCCCGATCATCCACCAGCACTATCTGTAGACCACAGGAACAGTGAGCAGCCGGGAGTCCTGTTCTTTCCACCCTGTTTGGCTTCTCCTAGTAAGTCCCTAGCCCTTCTGACCTCCTACATCCTGTTACCCACAACATGTGGGGCATGGTCGTGCCTAGGCAGCTCAAGCCCATCCACAGTGTCTACTACTGAGGCCAACTCACTCTCCTATCTCCGGTGATGGTGCCCACGAAGCAAGCTGGGCAGCGTTCCCGGGCACTGACACGCCTCAGGAAGTCTCGGTCTCGGGGCCTCAGCAGAAGTGCATTTGATTCCTGGTACTCAGCTCCCCAGATTTCCAGGGCATTCAGGGTCGGGTCCCCAAGCTGCAAATCCGTGGGGGAGGAGGAAAGAGAAGGGTTGGTGGGCACTCCCCAGTCTCATGCTCTTGCTGGGAGTAGGGGAAAGATGGGTAGGCCAACTGGGGAGACTGATGGCCAGACTTCAGGGGATGGCCCACCTGGAAGCGGCTGGTGTAAATAACAGCTCCAGCTGGATCACTCAGCTCCTTCAGGACATTGCCTGGTGAGAGGGTTTCAGGGAGAGGTGGTGATTTGGGTCTGGTCAGCACCAGCAGTCCCTGGTCTCAAGTTCTGTGGGTTCCTGTGTGAATCGCTGCTGCACCCTCACAACCAATTACCCCATGACAGTGGGCTTCTACCCCCAACCCTGAGCCTGTCCCAAATGTATATGGGTGGAGAATGGCACACAGAGCTGGGCAGTGTTACAGATTCTTGATGCCTCTCCAAAAAGCAAACCTGGCAGGTCCCTTGTCCCAGTCCCTTCTCTCACCATTGCCCCCGGCACCCTGGTCATGGAGGCTGCAGATGGGGTTTCCCCTGGGGGCCTCCACACAAGCGCGGATCACGCGGTTCATCTTCTGTTCCATCTCTGGGTCTCCCCGCTGCACAGCCCCAAAGTCCAGGTCACTGGTGTTGTCTCCCTGCACCTGGGGGAACGTAGCTCAGCTCAGTGGGGTTGGGTGGGAGCTCTCACACCCCACCCATGCACAGGGCCTGGCCATATCAGAGCTAATAACAAGTGCATCTGCAGCTATTCCTACTTACTTGTACAGATGAAGCAGCTCCGCCCCCAACTCCAATCCTATAGACAGGGCCTCCAACCTTTACAACATCCATGCCTGCAAGGAAGAAGGGCAGAATCAGAACACTGGGGAAGCAACCAGAAGAAGTGTGAGGACGAAGTATGAGGATAAAGGGAAGCTGATATTAGGGGAGAGCAATCAAAAATACAAACACACTTAACTCTTTGATTGGGTAAATACACTTCGAGTAATTTATCCTTCAGATTTATCTGCATAGGTACAAAATCATCTATGTCCAAAATTAAACATTGCAGCATTATTTGTATTGTCAAATTTAGGAAATAATCTATATACTAACAACAGAGAACTGATTAAATAAAATTATGGTGTATCCACACAATGAAACACTAAGCCACCAAAGAAAATTACATATGAATATAATTAAGCAATATGATTTCATCAGTACGAAATGATCTCCAAGATATATTGCTAAGTGAAAAAAGCAAGGTACAGAAGTATGCACACCCATTTGTAATAGCACCAAAATAAATAAAGTACTTAGGAATAAATTTACAATGGAAATATAAGACTTATATCATGAAAATTATAAAATATCTCAATAGATCTAAATGAATTGAAAGCAGTCTCATGTTCATAGAATAAAATACTTAATATTGTTTTGATGGCAATGTTCCCCAAATTGATCTGCAGAATCAACACAACCAGTCACCTTTTTCACAAAAATTGATCAATTGAACCTAAATTTCTATGGAAATACGAGGAACCTAGAGTAGCTAAAACAACATTTCTGCTTTTAAAGCTTACTACAAAGGTACAGTAATTAAGACAGTGTGGTACTAACATGTATATACAGATCAATGCACTACAACTGTTGAGTACATAAACGAACTCACACATTTATAGCCAATTGATTTTTGACAAGAGTCCCAAGATAATTCAATGGGATAAGAAAAGTCTTTTCAAAAGGTGATGTTAGGACAACTGAATATCCACACATGAGAGGATACAGTTGGACCCC
>PVJL010008459.1:32806-66601 GCA_004026885.1 Lyroderma lyra
AAAAAAAAAAAAAAAAAAAAAAAAAAGAAAAAGCAGGTAAATTGTACTTTCCCAAAATTAAAAAACATTTATTTATATATATTATTATAAATATAAAAAATATTTTATTTATTCAGAGGACATCATGAAGAAAGTAAAAAGACAATCCTGAAACAAGAGAAAATATTTGCAAATCATGTATCTATCTGATAAAGGTCCACAACATACAAAGAACTCTTACAACTC
The DNA here is from genome assembly GCA_004026885.1 of Lyroderma lyra. NCBI lineage: Eukaryota > Metazoa > Chordata > Mammalia > Chiroptera > Megadermatidae > Lyroderma > Lyroderma lyra. The sequence goes on from PVJL010008459.1 coordinate 33,032, forward strand.
TAAAAAAAAGACAAATAAGCCAATTTAAAAATGGATGAAGGATCTGAATAGACATTGCTCCGAGGAAGATATACAAATGATCAACAGCGTATGAAATGATGCTCACAATCATTAGTCATTAGGGAAACGCAAATCAAAACCACAATGAGATACCACTTTACACACACTATTATGAGTATAATCACAAAGAAAGAGCGAGTAACAAGTGTGGGTGAGGATGTGGAGAAATTGAAACGCCAGGCTTTGGAAAACAGTCTGGCAGTTTTTTAAAAAGTTGAATGTACGAGGTCAGACAATTAATTTCATAACTCATCCTGGAGAAAGTGCTACACACCTCATTGCTGAGAATCACTAGTCACCTTCGAAGTTCTCCCCTTGGGAAGCTGTACACCAACACCAGTGCCTAGTCCACGCTCCAAAGCAGTTTTGGAACTCTTTTTCTGGAATGGCCATTAGAGTTATTGTACCCACAATCTGACAATTAAGTTTGTAAACTTGCCACTGTGTGCTGACATTGGCAGCTACTGAGTTGTTTGTACAGTGCTGCAATGAGGAGTGTAGCACTTTTTCTAGGATGAGTTTGTGAACTTAATTGTCCAACCTCAGTTATGATGTGACCCAGCAATTCCACTCTTAGTAATATAGCCAAAAGAACATAAGCACATAGAAAAACTTGTACACGAATGTTTATAGTAGCATTATTTGTAATAATCGAAAGTAGACATAACAATTGTCTAACAACTGATACTGGATAGAGAAAATGTGATTTACCTAAACAATGGAATATGATTCGGCCAAGAAAAGGAATGAAATACTGATACATTGTGTAAGATGGATGAACCTTGAAGGCATCATGCTAAATGAAAGAAGTCAGACACAAAAGGCGAAATAGTAGATGATTCCATTAGAAATATCCAGAATAAGCAAATCCATATACAAGTAGATTAGTGGTTGCCAGAGGCTGAGGGAGGAGGGATGGGGTATGACTGCTAATGGGTAGAGGGTGATAAAAATGCTCTGGAATTAGTGGTGATCAACATACAACTTTGAGAATATACTAAAAACCACTAACTCATATGTTTTAAAAGGATGAACTTTATGGTACATGAACTGCATATCAATAAAATAGTAAAAGAAAAAGAAGTGTGCATATATGTTGTTTTTTTTTAAAAAGGGTCAAATATACATATAGATCTGTTTATATATACAGGAAATATCTGATAGGGCACAAAAGTAACTGATTAACAATGGTTATCTCTAGGGAGGGAAATTGGGTGGCTGGAGGTCTGGGGAAGGAGTTTTCACTGTATAATCTTTTTTTGCCTTTGAAATTCTGAACCATGTGACTGGGTCAATCTATTCAGTAAATGGGACCTAGTCTTTATCTCGATTCTACCACAGCTCCTAGCACAGAGCCTACCACACAATGCATGCTCAATAAATGTTGCCCGATTAAACTGAGCTAGCAAATAAAAGCCTGTGGCAAAGAGCAGATCCTGAATAAACACTGGCTGCTTTGACTTAGCTGGGTGGGGCCCTGCCATGCAGAAATAAACAAGTAAGGAGACAAAAGCAACAGAGACTGAGATGGTCCCACTGGCACAAAGGCCTGTCCTGCCTTGAAAACCTGTACTGGGGAGAAGAGTCATGAGCCATGAGATTAAAAATTAACCACTGAAGCATCTTCTAAATTCCCCTCTTGCAGCTGCCAGATGCTGGGGAGAAAGTTGGATGGAAATGGAGAAGGTTGGGGCTCTCACCTGGCTCTGGGGGCTCCTTGCTCACATGCTCAGCTTCCATGAACCCAATGCCCCCACTAAACATGATGGGCTTGATCCACTCACGCCGCTGGCCATCTGGGAGCTGGAGGCCGAAAGAGCGGGCAAAGCCTGGAGCATGGACATCACAGGGTGAGGGGATGGGGTCCAGTCACCTAGTCTCCTCAGCACTTATCCCACCCCCATTCTGGGACTAGATGTCTATCATCCCGTATGCTCCCCAGCCTCACCAGCCAACACTGGTTCCCCAAACTTGTTGCCATAGTCAGAAGCCCCATTACTGGCCTCAATGGCAACCTCTAGGGGGCAGGCAAAGTTCCCAGGATACTGGAAGCTCGGATCCTCCCATGGTAAACTGTAACCTGGGAGGGAAAGAAAAGGTGGTCGGACTGTAAAGATGCAAGACAGAGGAGCCAGTCTTTCAGGAAGAGTCTAAGTGACCAAGGAACTTCCTGCACAGGTGGAATGCTCTGTTTCAGGAAGTCCTATTTTAGGAAGGGACAGAGCCTGCCATAAAGCAGTGGTCTTGCTCCCCACCTCCCATACCAGCCTTCCTTCTGACTCCTGGGACCAGAGTTCTTAAGCCTTTCTAAAAAATTGATTCACTGGCAAATGGTGGTCCTAAGTTCAAACCAGTATTACGCTGTCTTGCTCAGTGGATAACAGTTTAATAAAGAAAGCTGTGGTTCCGCAAAGCCAGTCTGACAACCTGGGTCTCCCCAGGCCTATAGTCCCCATGATCATCATGGTCAGTGAAAGGCCAGCTACTCTAGAGCCCTCCATCCCAAGAAAAGATGACACAGGATAACCTTTAAACTAAGAAATAAAAGTGTTAAGTGCCTGCTTGGGCAAGGAAACTGGAAGGGGAGATGGCTATAGAGGAAAGAGATGGGACCTGGGATATGCAGATTTCCAAAGCAATAGCCAGCAGTGCCAGCCACCACATGGGCCCCGCGACCTGTGCACTGGACATCTCGGATCCGGCCCCCTGTGCCCGTGGTTGCACCGCTGAAGGGAGCTACTCCTGTGAAGAGATGGGGGAGAGGTATGGGTACTGAAGAGACAAACCCCAGCTCTGACCACCCCAATAAAAATAAGGTGCAATCTACTTGATTGTTTTTGTTTGTTTTGTTTCGTTTTTTTGGTTGGTTCTGTGACCAGGAAGCGAACCCAGGCTGCAGTGGTGAGGGCACTGTAACGATTGTTTTTCCCAGGCCCAGCCCAAGGGCCTGGGACCTTCGCCCTACCCTACACTCTCGGATCTATCCCTCCTGGGACCCAGCTCACCTGTGGGGAAGTTGTGGGTCTCTGCTGTGAAGACAACATGTCTCAGTCCCTGCTGTTGCCGGAAGCAGCTTGGCTGTGTGGGGTCCTCAGGCCGCAGAAATCGGACTTCCCTCCCCTGGATTGCACTGTGGACACATCCGCTCTAGACCCTGTTTCCTTCCTGGGATCTGTGCTTACCCTACCAGGGCCTGGGGCTTCTCCTCCCCTAGGCCTGAGGTGACCCAAGCCTAGGGCACAGCCCACCTGCTGTTATCACAGAACTTGAGGACGTTGTTGGGGTTTGAGGATGCCTGGGTGCTCATGACGGACTCAAACAACGACTGTGCCAACTCCTGCCCATCCACATGAAGTCGGCCCTTGAAGAACCAATGTCGGCTGTGCTCACTGCAGGGGGTGACACAGGGAGGGGAAGGCAGGGTGGAAACATGAGGTCATTTCTCAGGCTTTGTCATGTCCTCTCACCAGCAGAGGTAAGGTCAACTCACACTTAGATAAGAAGTCAAAATATATTCCCATAATCTTCAAATATTCTGTCATTGTGGACTTCCCAGATCCAAAGTGAAGAGAAAATCAAGATTTGAAGGCAAACTACTAGATGCATGGGGAGTCCAGGCCTCCAACAGACTTAAGGAGGACCCTAAGGCAACAGAAACCCATGAAGGGAAGTCCCTATGGTCTCCCCTTCCAATCTCTACAGGCTCAGAGATCAGAACGTCCCCTTTTCTCCCCACCTATTGGACTGAGCCAAGTCGAAGGCCTCCACAGTGCTAGGATTCCGCTGCAGCTCCTGGAAGCGCTTGGTGTAGAAATCCAGGTCCCAGGAGTCTAGGGCCAGACCTAGGAGACAAACCCAAGAGCTGACTACTGAACTCAGGCCACCATTCCCCAGGTCTCAGCACCCCTACAAGACTAGCCTGGGCCATCTGCCCCAGAACCCCTGCTTACCTAGCTCCTGATTGGCTTTCTCTAGGGCAGGCCGACCCTCAGCCAATATATTGATTGGGCTGTCAAGGGGAGTTGGGATGCTCCCAAGGGAGAAGCTCTGGATGGGACTTGGGAAGTGCTGCTCTGTCATCCGGTCATGGAGGGCAGCCAGAGCAATGGCCTCCATCTCCGCTGAAGGGGGGTGGGCAAACTAGGGGTGGAGACACACACAGAGGGCAAGGGGTAGAGAGCTGAAGAATGGACAGAATGGTCGACTCTCCATCCTCCAAGGCATACAGGGCCAGCCCAGTGCTAGCCCACATGGCACTTGTGTTCAGATGAGAAAAAAACACCCCTTCCAGGCATGATGTCAGGATGCACAGATTAGTAAGGGGAGCACAGGCTGGATTTCTGTCCCATTCACTCCTCAAAAACAGGTGCCCTCAGGCAGTATTTAACCTGCAAACAGGGCAGGCCTAAAGCCAGGAGCCCCTCCTAGCTTCTTCCGTTATTCGCCTAGAGTTTAGAATCCAATCTCTTATGTCTGGCCCATCTCTTCCTGCTGACCCCCCACCCCGATTGCTCACCACCTCACCGAGAGGAGGTAGCGCCGTGTCATCTCCACGCGGTCCACAGCCTCCAGCCCAGCAGCCCGGCATACTGACACGATGTTTGTAGATGTCGGGGTGGAGAAGTTCAGCCTGAGGAGTGGGCCAGATGGCTAGGAGCTAAGAGCCCCAGCTGAGAAGGTGCATCCTGCCTACCACTGTCTAATCTCTCATCTTTACTCCCCTCAACACTGGCCTCCAGTCTCAGACCTGGGCACCAAGAAACCTGCTTTCAAAGGTCACTCAAATCAAACTATTATAACTGTTCTTCTAGCATCAAAATGCTTCAATTTCAGCTTCTCAGAATGCAACCTCTTTTGCTTCCAGAACACGTCTGAGAGCTAGCTCAGTCTTCAAAGACATGTTCCTATATGGGGAAGGCATATGCATGGCTTTCCAGGCAGAAAGTAGGATGGAGCTGAAGACAAACAAATCTCCTGAGGATCACAAGAGGAGGAAGCAAAGGACTGGGAGTGGAAGGGGTGGATAGTGTGTTTGGAAGAGATTATGTGCCTGGAACATGGAAGGAGTTGCCAAGGGTAGATGCTTGCCTGGGTCCGACCTCCAGCAGCAGGTCACTGGAGCCAGGAAGGAACCAGGACTCCTGAGCAACATCATCCAGTAACAAGGGGCAGCCAAAGAGCCATGTCAGCTTCTTCATCTCCTCAGCACTTGGGAGGGACTCAGCTGCAGGAAAACAGAGCAAGGATACCTTGAGACACTACCCCGGCACTGAGTTACCTCCCTTAATCAGCCAATACCTGGCCCAACCTGTCCAGTTCACATTGTAGCACAGCTCGGTCTTGACACTCTGCAACTCTGGCAGTTTCCCTTGCAGCTTCCTTCGAGTGTGGCCATAGGCTGCACCCTCATGGCCAGAGGGACGGACATAGAAGTGAAGGACTGAGGACATCTCTTCAGGTATCCCTTGCTGGAGAGATGACTCAGGGTCCTAAAAAAATAACATTAACTGCAGCCTATCTGTTAAACCAATTTCACGTTTCAAGGACAGCTGAGGCTTTGGCAGCATGAGGAATCAGTGGGAGAAGTAATAGGGGGATTCAGAGAAATAAGGCAACCTGAAAATGTAACCCTGAAGGTTTTAACTAATCCTCTGAAATGTGGGCTTTAGTGATGTGGGACCAGGGTGCACAGATATATCCTTGACATGCGGTCCTTGTGCACCTGCACTTTGCTGGGCCCCAGGGAAGTTCTTAGGAAAAAAACTGTGAACGAGACAAATAGCACTTCTGCCTATATAGTTTACATTTTGTTGAGGAAGACAGGCAAGTACCCAGACATTTCCAGTCCAGTTTGGTTAAGGCCAAGGGACTGCAGGTACCAACATGGCACTTTAGGAGCTGGAAAAGACTTCCTGGGAGAAATGGCATCTAAGTGTGTACCCGGAGGATGAGCTGAACCGGGACTGGCTGGTGAAGTCAAATGATATTAATAGTTCCTTTATCTCACTGCTTCAAAATATGTCATCCCTGCTCAAGGTCAATCCAAAGCCTTTAGCCTAAAATTCAAAGGCTCTTACATCTATCCCCAACTACCTTGCCAATTTCTGATCCCACTGCTTCTCAGCAGGACCCAGCTTCACTAGCCAAACCCTGTCTGGCCTCCTCTCCATTTCTTTGCCCCCTACTAGAATCTCTATGCCTACTCCCATCCTATCCAAAGCTTCCCCATTCTTCAAGATGAGTACAGGTCTCACCAACCCTGAGATGCTCTCCTCACTGCCGAGTTCTCAGGGCTTCTCATCTGCACACTCATTCAGCCCTGATCACATAGAGGCTCACAGATGTACATGGCCTCTTCCCAAGAAAGCGGGAAAAAGGAACCTTGCTGCTTCATGGACAACTAACTCATAGGCATCTCAAACCTAACTTACTCAAAGCTGAATTTGACGAATCTGTCAAAGTCACCAAGAATTGCAATGTGGCCAATCCAAAGGTCACTTAACTTCTTATCTTACTCAACCTCTCAGCAGCATCTGACTTACTCATTTCCTACTTCTTGAAACACCCTCCTCTCTTGGCTTCAACAATACTACCTTCTGGTTGCTATTTCTCAGTCACATGTGCTGGCTCCTACTCTTCTAATCTACCTCTAAATGTTGGGTGCCCAGGGATCTGTATTTCATTTTCTTCCCTACACACTCTTCCTAAGTGATTTCATTCAGACTTGGGGCTTTAAATATCCCATAGACTGAACCAATGCAACTGTCAGCATTCAACCATTTTTTACCAAAAATGGCAATTTCACAATTCAAGTTCACAAGAGCCAACGGACTCCCTAACTCTATTCAACCCTGACTCTCTCCGAAACTCCAAAGTAGTATATTCAAATGCTTACATCACAACTCTACATAAATGTCTCATAAACATAGATAATGGTCTGTTTGAGTCAAAAGAGGAATTTTGATTTATCATTTCTCCAGACCTGATGTTCTCCCAGTGTTCCTCATCTCAGTTACCAGCACTACCATCCATTCAGTTGCTCCAGCCAAAAACACAGCAGTCAAGCTTAATTCTTCTTTCCCTGAGCTGTCTCTGTATCTGATCCATCAGCAAATGTATTTCCAAACATATCCCAAATCTGTCCACATCCTTTCATTTTTGCTATCATCACTCTAGTGCAAGTCGTCACCATCACTCACTTGGACTAATGCACTGGCCTCCTGACCAGTACCCAATTCCACTCCTGCCCCAACCACAATCCACTTGCCACATATCAGCATAAGTGAGATAGTGTTGAAGAGGTAGACAGTGGCCAGTGTAACACTACACGTTATAGCAGGTGTAATAGCTTCTCATTACACACGGTATTAACATTCCAACTCAGTACCTTAGTTTACCTAGTCTGACCGCTGTCTACCTCTCCAACACTATCTCACCTGCCACTCTCCTTCTCACCCAGAATGCACCACCACACTGGCTTCTTCTATTCCTCTAACTTGCTAAGTTGAGTTCCTATTGGCATTTTTCTCACCCTGTTATTTGCATGGCTAGTTCTTCCTTGTGATTTAGATTTCACAAGAAATTCACTTTCTTGGAAAGGATTTCCTTGACCAACCGATCTGAAGGAGCCACTATCAGACGGCTCTATTTTAATTTCCTATATAGTACTTATCACTGACAATTTTAGTTCTATCTTCCCCATTATAACAAAATCTCCGTGTGGACATGGGCTGTAGCTGTTTTATCTCCATTGGATTACCAAGGTTTAGAACAGTACCTGCGGCTTAAAAAGGGAAAAAAACCTAAAACTTTTCCCTGAATGAATAAACTCTTGACTCCAATCACACACCAGCCTCTCCCCCTCTTTCAGGCCAGGCCTCATTTCAGTAAATGGTAATTCTGCCAGGTCAGTCCGTCCTGATTCCTTCCTTCCACACCAAGCTGATCACCCTTTCTACAGTTAGGCCCCTCACAATTGTCCTTCATACCAAAATTCCTTCACAGGAATTATCACATCCTGGAATCATTTTACTAAACCACTTGATTTTCGTCTATTATTGATTCCCCAGTGAAATAAAAACTACAAAAACGCAGGGACAGAGTTGTCTACATCAGGCCTGTATTCCCAACGACTAGCATGGTGCCTGAAATAAAGTAGGGGGTGGACAGATTTTTTTGTTGTTGGGGATGAGTTTACGTGGGGCCTCCTCTGCCGGGGGTCCCATAGATGCCTCCATTAAAGCAAGCCGGCGGGCCCCAGACGGACGCAGCTCGACCTGGTTGGTATACTGAAGCCGCCTGGATCAGGCTTGGAGTGGGTTGTGAAGGGGTGCGGCAAGCAAGGGGATCCGGCATAAAATCTATTAAAATAAATACGCACGTGGAAGTAGTTCTCCAAGGACCAGAGCTCCTCAAATCCTGGCGCGCTGAATACGTCATCCGCGTGCGCGGCGGGCGGAAGCGGAGCCTAAGGATACCCCGCCCATTTACTCCCTCCCGGGTAGGGGTTACCGCTGCCCTCGCCCCTCTTTTCGTAGAGCCTTTTTCCCTAGGTGGTTTATCCCACAAATCTGCCTCCAGTTGACGTTTGTGAAAATACAGTCAGTTCCATATTCCCTCCTTTCTTGTCCCCGTGCAAACTATGACGGAGACACAGATACTTCGAATGCAGGAAACGGAATGAAAAGCATCTTCCATGGCCAGGGCTCATTTTCCCTACCGCTACCCTCTTGGCTTGTTTGTTTTCACTTTTTTCTTTCCTGAATGAACTACATTATTTAATTTCAAGAGAGTGAGAGGCATATATTTTTAATTTCCATGTTCTTGCTCCTTATAGTAACAATGATAGGAAACATTGAGCACTCATTAAGGCACTTAACATGATCTCCTTTGATCTTCACTAAAAACCTATTTTACAGTTGCAGAAACTGAGGCTTGTCGCAGTGACTTAGTTTTTTTTAACTCGAACACTTAGCACTTTCTACCTATGTACATTTTGGGGGTACATTTTTAAACCCTCAATACATAAATGTATGGTTGTATTAGAGTCCTATCACAAAACATACAGCACACTAAAAAGGGTTTAATCATGAAGAATTTAATAGTTAGCTTACAGAGATATGGGCAGGGACCCAACAAAGTACAGTGGGGCACCCAGACCCTAGCAACAGCAGAGAGAGCTTATCACCTGAAGGCTTGAGGGGACAAAAGGAGAAATGGTGCTATCAGCTGAAAGAGATGTGCAGCATGAAAGAAGTGGATCCAACGGGACAAAGGAAGCCACTGCTACAAGTACAGTGTTGAGGGAGAAAGGCAATAAACACTTCGTTCTCTCTCATCCTGTTCTCGTGTCTCTGCATAAATTCTCTTGTTTCCTATTAGTCAAAGCTAGCTTGAAGCCTGAGGACAAATGGGCTGGAGTGATGCACCAGAGCAAACAGTACCTAGCCCTTTTTTTTGCGGTGGGGAATAGTTCCCTGGGACCCCAGGCCGCAGCGTTGAGAGTGCCGAAACCTAGCTACCACACCACCAGGGAACTCCCCAGTGGTCTTTTTAATGAGTCAGGAAACACAGAAATCTTCAGAGTCCCCCTTCCCACTCCAGGTCCCTCCCCAGTACAGGGCCAAGACTAAGGTAAGGCAAGTAAGGCACCTAGGGGGCAAAATTTAATATACTTTAGGTGGCTCACTTGCCTCCCCGTAATTCCAGCCTTTCCCCATAACCTAACAGTTATTACCTGTTTGATGTGTAAGATTCCAGGTTGTTGAAATAAATACTCCATGGCTCACTTCTGACAGAAGCCACATGTTGATCCTTGGCATCTGATCACTCCTGGGTTTCCCTCCTTCCAGGCACTCCCTGGCTCCATCTTATACCAGCCTTCCAGCTCCTTCTGGGAGCCCCAGTTTGCTCAGGTCTCTATCTGGCCCTATCTCCTCCATAGTTGAGTGCTCCCAGTGACCATAACATTTAGCTTTCACTTCCATATAGTGATTTCCAGATTCATCCATTTGGCTCTGATTTCTCTCCTGGCTTTGGTCCCATATCTCCATCCATCCCCTGGCTAAGCAGAGCCTGTTCAAAATCACCAGGTCTGAGACAGCTCCTAATCCTCCACACTTCCCTCCCTCTGTAACACACCAGCTACTCTTCTCCATACTTCCCTAACATCTTCCTACCACCACTTTCCTTTAAGACACTTATTAAATCAGGTCTGATTTATTTCAGTGGCCTCCTGTTCTCTTGACATTTAAATCACACCACTGTGTGTGCATGGGGGTGGGGGGGAGTCCAGTATAACTCTTTCTGATCACTGTAGCCTAAACTCAACTCTGCCTCCTATGAACTATCAAAAATAAATCCCAAGATATAAGGCACATCTTCATGGATTTAATAAATAGAGAGGGTCTTTCAGAATTGAGAAAATACTAAAAGCAAAAGAAATAATTAGATTGGGGACTTTAACTAGGCTTTCACTAATGTTCTAATAAGGAGCCAGTGTGTCTGGAGTGGAGTGAGAGGTTTCAGCTCCTCTGGGAAATTTGTTCTTGTTTTGGTGGAAAGAAAAGGAACATATCTCTGATGTAATAATGAGAAATAATTGCAAACATTCATTCACCTCTTAAAGAACTTGGCACCACAGTGAATAACATATTGAATCAATAAGGAATAGAGATGAGAAATGTGTGAAGATAGGGAATATATATAATGCAGTCACCTTAACTGAGCTTATAAAATTATTAACATTATGAAGGTTGAAGCATGAGGAAAGACTCCATTCTTGTTCTATGTAGCCTGGTAACTTAAACTTTTAAACTTGCTAGTCCTGTGTCAATGCCTAGGTATATGAGTATATCTGGACACACACCAGACTCCAGTTAATGCTCTGATTAGCCCCCTAAAGGATTTACATGTCCAGACCATCTGACATCCAACTAATAGCCATCATCTAAACTACTGAACATTACCAGACCTCCAAGTGCACATCTTCCAGACCACTTGGCAACCATCACCCAGACCACCTCACATCTAACTGATAACCATCCTGGATCAATCCTAGGGCTAGGAATGTAGAACTAATAATTCTTGTGAATGTACTTTTTCTGTAAGAACTCTTAACTTTTCTTTCTTCCTTGGAACATTTCTAGGTTTTTACCTAGCTGTGTTTCCAGTTTGCAAACTCTAGGACTCTCGATTAAATCTTTGTCATTTATTTCTGGACAAACCCTCCTGACTCTTTTTGAGTATACTTGACAGACAGCTTGCATCAAAAGTGAAGTTGAATTAGGGGATACCATAATTTGTAGAATTAAAAGTCTTTATTTTCCTGTTAAATGACGAGAGCATTCTTATTGTCTACCATGCTTATACTTACCATATTATAATAAATGTTTATTCTATCTTTTCCCAAAAAAATGATGTGGAGCAGCTGTAAGTATAAATGCCCTTAAATGCCCCTCTTTCACTTTACCTCTTTAACCTCCTCTCCTCCCCTCTAGCCTCACTGACTTCCTTGCATTTCTTTCCACCACAGGGCCTTTGTTCCCACTGGCCATTCCTTCTCTTTGATCCCCATCATATGAATTCTTCATCTCTTTCAGTTATTTACTGTAAAATCACCTTTTCAGTAAAGCCTCCTCTGAGTACATAAAAGAGATGCACCACCTGCACACCCTATTTCCTCTATTGCTAACATTCCACATATTTTGCTTATTTTTTATTTGTCAATCCCCTTTTCCTAGAATGTAAGACCCACGAGAGCAGAAATTTTTATCTGTCTTGTTCACTAACATATGCTTAGAACAGTGCCTGGCACATAGTTGCACAAATTCTGTGCACTCCACTGCCTGCTAAGCCATGGAGTGATTGGCTAGTTGACTAACTTAGGGAGAGCAGAAGGGTTCATTATTTGATCCACAAATACTTATCACGTCTTATTTAGCAACAAGCACTGCTCTAGGCACTAGAATGCAAAGATAAATAGAATAAGTAGGATAAAGCCCCTAGGTACTCACATCCAAGTGGGGGGGAAAACAGATAAACAATCACAACAATGTATGAATGATGCACTCTGGCTGCATTAAGGAGGAAATACTTCTCTCTGCTTGGAAAGATCCGGGAGATCTAAAGATGTTTATGAGTTACCAAACATGACGGCTGTGTTTGAGGTCCTGAGCTCCTCCACCCCATCCCAGGGACGCCAGACAGGACGTCACTGGCTAAGGGAAACGCGAGTATTTGAGTGCGGGGCAGAAGTGGGAGTGGAACGGAAAGATCCTAGTCCTAAGGATGCTGGATGGGGTGCAGCGAGTGGTAGAGCCGAGAGTGCGCCCACTGGTGACGTCACGGGCCAGCCCTCCAGTGAGCACTCGCGCCGGCGGCGGTCCCCTCACGTCTTAGGGGCAGATTCTCCGGCGTATCATGGCGGCTGGCCGGGCTCAGGCTCCTGCCTCTGTGAGTGCTGTTCTCCGTCCTTCGTCCTTTTTTTCTTGTCTGTCCCGGATTTTCTTTCTTCTGTTGCCTCCACCTTACCTCTTTGCCTCCCTGACTTCGCTGGCCGCGCCCGAGCGAGGGGGAGCCCGTGAGGCTGCTTGTCCTACCCCTCTCAGTTGGTTCTGCGAATATACGTAGTTACTCCTTCATGCCTGCGGCGCCCGCCGTGAGCCTTAAACACGTCTCGGTCCACTGTCTAGGCTTCAAGCCCAGTGAGAAGCCAGGAGCAGACTCATGGCGAACTGTGGTCTGTGAGTTCTCGAGTGGAGGGAGACCCCTCACTCAGCTGTAACTGGTAATCAGGAAAAGTTTTTGAGACCCAACGTGCGTATAGGAATTAGCAAAGAAAAAAAAAAGCACTGAAAGAGGTTTCAAGGTGGAGACAGAAATATGTTCAAAGTCAAGATAGTTCAGTTGGGTGGTGGTGGTAAAGGGGTCAGAGCTGACAGGCTTACGAGTCTTGCTAAACAGCGACTTCGACCTGAGGACATTTGGGAGTTATTAAGGGTTTTACGCAGAAAAATGATTGGATGAGATTTGAATTTTCGTTTCCTGAGGTAGCAGTGTAGAGAGTGAACTAGAGAGTACCAGTTAGAGGGCTGTGGTTAAAATGCTAAACAATGTCACCCCAATAAACTTAATAAAATTTAAAAAATGTAAAGAGAGAGGATAGTGACCCTGACATGGCAAGAATGTTAAGGAAGAAGAGGTAAAAATGGAGTAAAAAAATAAATATTAAGGAGATAGAATCTAACGGACTTGGGTCTTGTGTGGTGAAACAAAGGGAGTTAGTTAAAGAAGACATCCAAGTTTCAGGGTAGAACTAGTTGGTTGAGGATGCTATTTGCAAAGTTAGTGAACTCTTAAAGAGGAATGAGTTTTGTGAAAAGTTAGGCATTGGGCATCTGTAGTACCTGTAGGTTGGTCAGGTGGAGAATGATAGGCACATGATATAACTAGATGGCCATTAAAGCCATATGGTGGTAAGGTCATTGAGAGGAAAATATATAGTGTTCTCAAACTTCAACTATCAATCTAGGGAGCTTATTTAAAATGCAGACCCCTCCCCCGTTCTGATTCAGTAAATTAGACCACCTAAAAATCACCTGCATTTTTAATAAAACTGGTGATTCTGATTACTGCTTTGAGAAATAGTAGTGTTCAATGTGCCAAGAAACAGACAATCTCTCAGAGGAATAGGAGCTAAGAAAGACAACCAAGTAAAGAAGACAAAAAGTATGAGAGTCTGGGCTTTGGTTATGTGGTGGGTAGTTCTGAATGATGACCTGGTCCAGTTTTGATAACCCTGACCATGAATGGGAGGGTTTCACTGAGGTGGAATGAAGGTGAAGGTCAATGGTAGGGCTGTCCACAAGGACATTGAAGTAATCTAGAACTTGAAGACTGGTTTTTCAAGCTGTTCTCAAGCTGTTAAAGATGAATTGAATGTGGAGGATTGACCAGAGGCTAATAGAGGAGCATTGGAGGAACAGGGATAGAACTGTAATGGTTTAGAATTATCACTGGGAATCAAGAAGAATAAAGGTCCTATCCTTAAGTATTGTTTGGAATTTTAAAGAAAAGCTTCCTGGCACTGGGAGTAGGCCAAGCTGAAGCCCGTGCCCAAGAGTTCTCTACATATAGAGGCAACTATGAGTCCAGAATCTGTGGCACGTACACAAAGATGGTTCATGTCCTCCTTAGGAAACCCACATCTTAGCTGGAAAGACAGAACAGAAACAAATCCAATGGGATTCTGTCATATATGTGTTTAGCTTATGGGTACTCAACTGTATAGATAACTGAAAAAATAGAGTAATTAAAAATTTACTCTGTCCTTTTTATGTGTGTTCATTATTAGGCACATGTCCATTTCCATAGATATTACTATACAGTTCTGTGTCCTATTCTTTATGAGCAATGTAAAGGATTTTTTTTCAAGGGTGGTTTTGACCAATCTTTTTTTCAACTTGCTGGCTTTAGAACTAGATTTCATTTACATAAAATGGGATACCACTACCTTTGGTGATCATTGCTCTTTTAATAGAGATATGTGCAAGGTGCTGTGGGAGATCCATGGAGGGAGCAGAATTCTGGGATGGTCAGAAGGGTTCTCAAAGGAATATATATCCAGTTGAGTACTTTAAGGATTGGTACAGGTTTGTTAGAGAAAGAGGAAAAACCAAAGCTGGAAGGCCAGCTGTCTGAGCTGATTGTATAGTGGACTAAAGACTTCTAAGGTTTCTTTAAGCTCTAAAACTCCTTTACTTTTCCTCTTCATTTGCATGATTTTTCCCCCTGTTCCTTTTTTCTTCTCAAAATTTCCTTGGTGGGGAGGATGGTCAAAAAGATGTTTTAATAGATTCACTTTCCTCAGGAGCAAGCCTGGCTTGATGCTGCCCAGTCCTTCATCCAGAAGACCCTGTGTCCATCCGGCCAGGAGTCCGATGTGCAGTTGACTCAGTTGATAATTGATTGTGTGAAGACTACCTGGTTGTCCCAGGGAAGGAACCAGGGTTTTACACTGCCCCTCAGCTACAGGTAAGGAGAGGTAGGTTCAGGTGAAAGTTCAGTTTGGAATTGAAAAGGAAGGACTTGAGAAGAGTGAGAGGAAACTTGCTAAGGGGAGGAAAAAGGTAGCGTAAACACAACCTCCTGCCAAACATTCCCATTCTCCATCAGGCTTTCGTTTTCCTGTAGTTCTCTGAAATGGGCTTAAGTCAAATTTAGAGACAAAGAGAAGAAAGGAGAGGATGAGGAGAAGAGTAAAAGAAAATTTGGAAAAAACTCTGAAAGTGGGGAGAGAGGCATATATGGAAACTAGGACTCACCAAGTTCAAATAGTTGTGTTTAAGAAGACCCAAAGTTAAGGTCTTCTGAAGCTTTTTTTTTAAAACTATACCACCATTTCCTAAACTGTTCTAGGCAATATTAATAAAGTACTGCAATAAAAGGGTTCCATGGCTAAATAAACTTGAGCGACATTGGATATGATAAACTTCTCCAGGAGGGTCATGAGATGCATTAACATACAAGTATTAAAGTCTCAGAAAAGTCCTGCAAAAAGAAACTTGTCTACTGCCTCATAGAAGTAACTACTATCTTGAATATGGGGTATGTTATTCCTGTGGGTATCTTTATATTTTTACTACACATGCATCTACCCCTAAACAGTATATGGTAGAGTTTTGCACCTATAGACTTTATATAAATAGTATCATAACTTACATGTCCTTTGCAATTTGCTTTTTTGTTTTGGTGGTTCCCTGGCTGGGAATTGAGCCCAGGCTGTGGCTTTGAGCGCACCAAAGCTTAGCCACTACACCACCAGGGAACACCCCACAATTTGCTTTTTGTATTTAACATTATGCTTTTGAGGCTTATTCATATTGATAGCTCTGACTCATTTATTTTAACTGCTCTATGATATTCTATTATGAAAGTATACATAACACTGTATATTTAAAAATAAAAAGATGTAGAAATCTGCTTAGCTTTGTTTAATTTGTCATTTCCCAAACTTATTTGAGCACAGGATATTTTTTCCCTGGCCCTCCCTTAACCTGCTTATAGCAGTTTGCGAAACACTTCACTCAGCCTGGCAATCTATCTCAGTCAGTAAAGGCAAGGGATCTTTGGTGAGAAGACAGCTTAATTGTACTTCGGGTTATCCAAAACATCATTTTCAAAATCCTGTGTAATTTTCCCTCCAGGGACTTCAATATAAACCAATGTAAATAACAGGTGTGGTGGGAATGTAAGTTAGTGCAGCCACTATGGAAAACAGCATGGAGGTTTCTCAAAAAATTAGGAATAAAATTACCACATGATCTAGGAATTCCTCTTCCTGGTATTTACTTGAAAAATAAAAAAACACTCATATGTAAAGATGTATGTACCCCTGTGTTCATTGCAGCATTATTTACAGTAGTCAAGACATGGAGACAATCTAAAGGTCCGTTGATAGATGATTGAATAAAGATGTGGTTTATATTGTCAATGGAATACTGCTTACTTATCCATAAAAGATATGAATATTGCCATTTATCACAATATGGATAGATCTTGAGAATATTATGCCGATATAAAGCAACTGGAAAGGACAAAAACTATATACTTTCACTCATGTGGAATATAAAACAAAAAGTAACAAACAAAACAAAATGAAAACAAACTCAGATACAAACAACAAAATGGTGGTCACCCAGGGGAAACAGAGTATGGGGAGGCCAAAGTGGGTAAAAGGGGTCAAGTATATGGTAATGGAAGGAAATTAGATTGTGAGGGAAGCATGCAATAAAGTACAGATGTTGAATTATAATCTTATATACCTGAAAATGATACAAAGTTATTAACCAATGTCATCCCCA
The DNA here is from genome assembly GCA_004026885.1 of Lyroderma lyra. Classification (NCBI taxonomy): domain Eukaryota; kingdom Metazoa; phylum Chordata; class Mammalia; order Chiroptera; family Megadermatidae; genus Lyroderma; species Lyroderma lyra. The sequence goes on from PVJL010008459.1 coordinate 49,954, forward strand.
AAATTGAATTTTTAAAAAATTTAGGATGGAAAAATCCTAAATTGGAATACTGAAACAAATGAATGTGACTGTATTAAAATGTTATTTATAACTATGCAAAAGGGGAAAAACTGTATTTCAACCATATATACTTAGAATAAAGACAAAAAGAATAGCAAACCAAATAAATAATCAGTGGTAACTAAAATTGCTGGTCCGCCAGAATGTAAATCAACACATTACTTCCTTCACTGAGAAAGTCTTGCCTGCAAGAGAGAGTCAGCTGAATTAAACTGTGTTTATTGACATTGTGTTTAGCCAGATACTTAATGTTCACCTTTTAAAAAACTTAACATTGTGCCATATTTGCTTTAGTTCTTTTTTATAAGAAGTAGAGTGTTACAGATTTAGTGAGGTCCCCTACAGACTCTCTCTGGATTCAGTTGTCCCCTACCCCTTCTTCTTAAGTAATTAGTGTCCTGAAGGGAAGTGTAGGCCCATAGGGTGTGCACATCATCAGCTTCATTAGCTGTTTTCACATTGCTTTCCAATAGAGGTGTATGGGTTGATACACATACCAGAATACATCCATATCCTGAGCCTTTTTCGTACCTTTTTTCCCTCATAAAAAATTTTTTTTGTCTTTGATAGGCATTAAATGGTATTTTAATTCCAAAGTAATTTCTGAGGGTCCTCTACCTGGGAGCTCTTTTCTTTTTCTCCTACATAACTCTTCTCATTTTACTATGTTGGACTTTGGTTTTCCTCTCTTTTCCTATAATTCTTGTCCATTTTTAGAACTTTTAAGATTATATTGTTTGTTTTGAGACTTCTGATCAAGATAGTGGAATAGGTAAATGTAGTGCTTGCCTCCTGTCAACCACCACATCAGAATTACAACTAAACTACAGAACATCATCGAGAATCACCTGAGGTCTAGTGGAACAGAAGTTCTGTAACTAAGGATATACAGAAGAAGCCATGTTGAGACTGACCTTGGAAATTAAAAAAAAAAAAAAAATTACATTGTTTATTTAAACATAGAATGAGATCTCATTTGAAAACTGTCCTGCTAGTGTGGTTCGGAAAGCTGTGGAACTAGTTGTAGTAGAAGGAATTGTAATTTCCATAAAGTTTCTATTGCATCGAGGTTAGGGTCTCCAGCTGTGTATGCCTAGTGGCCTCTGTGATCACAGTCTATTAAAGGAAGAGTCAAATCTCTCAAAATTCTGGCATTACTAGAATAACTGAAAAGTGGTAAGTCATCAATTTTTAGGAAACTTGGAAAGCTTTTAAAGTTTCTTGTTATTCAAAATAAATGTGATAGCACAGTATGTAGAAGTGTGGAGTCAATAAAGAATGGTGGATGAGGATAAAATAGAAATTACCTGATAGACATAAATATTCATTTTTTAAATTCTCCTTCATTGAATGTGTTGTGTGTCAGGCACTATGCTAGGCCTTGAGAACTGGAGAACAAATGGCAAATGCAAAGGATTTGAGGTTATCACCTTCAGTTCCTGATCCACACCCTAAAGAATCAGGGAAAAGTGACCCCCATTTTTACTGTTTTCTGTCCTGAAGGTGTCTAGGGTAAAGAAACAGCTCTCCCCTACTCCCACTGATTTTTCCTGGCCTTTGCCACCCATGCCACTCTGTACCTGAACCTCTCCAAGTTTCCTCATTGGTGGTTTTATGAGGGCTTTTGATGAAAATTTAATACAACATTGAATGTGAATGGACCCAGTGAATATAGTATATGCATAAGAGGGGCTTAACACTCTTGTTAGTTTTCTATCTTTGCCATTTATCTGCTCCAAAGCTATTTGGGAAAGAATGAAGCACATGTGGAAGGGCAGTAGGCCATCTAGAGCAGCATTCCACTCTTAAGTACTCATTAAGTACTCTTCCACTCTTAAGTAGGTGGATGATCTTCATGAGTACAAGGGTAAATTGTGATGTTTTGGAACCTTATCCTGTTTCTTTTTTTTCTTTTTTTTTTTTTTTTTTTTGGTAGTTCCCTGGCTGGGAATCGAACCCAGGCTACGGCATTGAGAGCACCGAAGCCTAGCCACTACACCACCAGGGAACCCCCTTACCCTGTTTGTTTTCCACTAAAAAAATCATGCTTTGGAGTTCCCTGGTGGTGTAGTGGCTAGGTTTCGTTGCTCTCAGCACTGTGGCCTGGGTTCAATTCCCAGCCAGGGAACTACCCACATTAAAAACAAAAACAAAAAAAAAATATCATGTGAATGCAAGTGCATGGAATAATGGTATTACAAAGATGTGAATCTATCACAACTTTGATAATTTATTAATCACATCTATGGTATATCTCACATTTGATAGTGACTCAGCAGTATTGCAACACTTTGCTTAAGAATGGGCTGAGCTCTACATCTCTTGAGATTTGGAAACTCATAATACCAACTCCCATTTCAGCCTCAGCTTCCCAGCTAGTCTCTAGTCCTGTGATCTTCTAGACTAGGAAGGAAATGTGACTGGGCCCATTGAGATTGAGCCATTAGGCGGATGCCTAGAGGGCCTCATTCGAGTTTTCTGTGGATCTAAGAGCTGAGATGCTGTCAAGGGAGCTGTTTGTGGTATCTACCAAGTGTTCTCCCCACACTCATCTCAGGCTGCTCTTGCATTCCTGCTTCATTTCGCTGGGTCCTCTCTGTAGCACTACCTTGTTCAAGATATTATTTAGCACAGACTTTCTTCCTACTTTCTCCCTACATACTACAAGTCTTTGAACTCAGATCCCATCCTCATTTTCTTAGGCTCTTCGCCCCTGCTTTCCCCCTTCGGTCAATCAAACAAACTCCTCTCTTAGCCTATATTCCCCATCGACCTTTCCTTGGTGTATTGGGGAATTCGTTGGGATTGAAGGTAACTTCGTAGACTTGGGTACAGCTTTGCAAGACTTTGCTTCCTTTGCTCTGCAGCTTTGTCTCAGTAGAGGACCTCAGAACCCACCAGCGCCTCCCATGCTGTAGCCACCTGTCCTGGAGCAGTACCACATACCAGACATGGGCCCAAGAAGCTGGACTAAGTAGAACCCTGCCCCGGGAGCGGCTGTTACTTTTAGGGACACTAACAGACCTATCAGAGCACTTGGAACAAGAGTGTAGAAATGGCAGTCTCTATGTGAGAGATAACACTGGTATCCTGGGCTGTGAGGTGAGTAGGAAGGGTGGGGAGGTGAGATGCCTTAGATCTTAACAAGAATGATGTCTAGGGAGTGAGGCAATTGTCCCTGAGGGTACAAAGGTAGAGGGGTGGATGAGATACTAGGATCCTGATTAACCCATGCTCTTGGTCTTTTCTAGCTCATAGATCTGGACCTGTCTTGGTTGGGCCATCTCTTCCTATTCCCCAGTTGGAGTTACCTCCCTCCTGCCAAGTGGAATTCCTCAGTAGATGGGCACTTGGAGCTCTGGGGTGCCCCTGTGCCAGTGTTTCCCTTGACCATCAGTGCTCGTCCTCTCACCACTATCCCTGTTCTCTACCCAGAGGCTGCTTCCCGCCTGCTCAGGCACAGGTAGTTCTTCCCTCTCTATAGGGGGAGGGAGCACTGTGAAACTGGAAGGAAGATGATGGGTCAGTGGAAAAAAGGAGAGAAAGGTACTGTGAGTGATGTAGATGGAATGTTCCAAATCAAGGGGATGATAAAGCCTCTTTTAGAATAATATTTTTGGAATAGCTTTGGAAATATGGAAATTTTGAATTGCTACTGGATTATTCTTTACATGGAAGAGGAAGCATTTGTAGGGAAAAAGAAGAGAAATAAAAATGACTTTTCCCTCTCCTATCTTCTTTAGCACCAGGTTTACAGTTATGCAGCCAAACCTGGCTGGGACGCTGGTTCGATTGAGTGCTCTGGTGAAAAGTCAAAAGAAAGCTTACTTTGTCCTGTCTCTTGGTGAATTGTCCCCAGCTGGAAGCCAAACTGGCAGCTATGTGTCTATCATCATACAGGTGAGGATTAGGGTCAGTCCAAGGGTATAGAAAGGAGGAAGAGTGTTAGAACTCTTAACAGGAAAGATAACATCTTAGGAGGAACCATGTAGGAAAGGAGGACAGCTGGGGAGAGTTGTTTTTTTATAACGGTAGTAAGGGAAGATTCCAGGTAACAGGTATGCAGGAGGTAGGGAATAGACTTTCCTACTATGCATTTCACTTGAGTATACAACTTTTATGTGTAACAATTTGAAAACCTGCCAGAATCACTTGTTTTTCTCCTGCATTACAAGGGTGACCAAGAAAATTAATTATCTGAACACCACTAATACATTGAATATATACAGCTTTTTAAAACTTGGTACTTTTTGTTGAGTCTATCAACAGGTATAATTTTAATATCATTAGTTTTTACACTAGTTATTGTTGTATGACTAATACTACCGAGAGCTTCTAAAAATTTTCAAAACAAACAATGAAAAGGCTGTCTAACATGCATATCAAAAAAGGAAACTATGAAATTTGTTAGCACTATTAAAATTCTTAACGTGTCTGTTTGTGCCATGAGCTGGAATAACAGTGATTAGAGTGTAAAGGAACTAAAAATGTTGAAACAAAAAATTCTTAGAAACCACCCAAATTTCTGATCTTGCTTTTTCCTCCTTGGTTAACAAAGGAGCTTACATGTTTTCTTTACAGTAAGTCTCCTAGAGACCATTCAAAAAGTCTCTGCAGGGCAGAGTTGGCTCATTCATGTATAATAGTTTATATCTAGGGAGAAATTTCTGAAGGGTACTTAAATTTCTGCAAGGTGATTAAAGTAGAGTAAGACTTTGAGTAGTTTATAATCTTGTAGATCTTATATGGTATTGAATTATAAAATAAACAGAATAATACAAAACAGTATCTAAGTTCTGAGATGTGTGGTATAGTTTGTAACTGCTGTAGCAGGTCAGCTAGAATTTATTATGTGGAGGGAAGCTTTATGAGAAAGTTTAGACTTGATCTGGGTCTTGAAGGATGGACAAAATTTAAATCACTAGGAGAGAGGGGAGGATATTCAGGACTAGAGAATCACCTGTATCACGATTCATCCTTCATGCAGTATATGCTATAATGCTAGGCATTTTAGGCCACTTCAGAGGCACAAAATTGAAGCTCTCAACCAGATAAGTCATCTGTTACTGTTCAGGGTCATAAGTGCTGTGGTGGGTACATGCACATGCACATGACACCGTGAGGGTGCGGAGGTGGGCTTTGGAATAAGCCTGAGAGGTCAGGGGAGAAGTGATCTTGGTATATTTATGGGCTGCTGAAGATACATAAAGGAGATATATTGTCACTCTAAATGACCCCAGTAAATCTCTTCCATGATAGAGGAGTGAAGTCATTTCTTAGAAATGGAGGATTGGACTAAGAAAAAAGGAGTAAAAGTTCAAAAAGTTCAGGGTAACTGCTATGCTACGTGGTTGGGGATAAGAGATTGCTAAGCAGTGATAGGGCCTAGCTGGAGAGGGTCAGCTTGAGTGTTTGGCACTGGGATGGCATGTGTCTGTCTTCCTCAAGTAGGTTTTTTTGCCTTAGGAAAGAAGTTGAGGAAATAGCTATGGTGCTGTGGTATTAGAACAGAAGAAGGGAAGGACCTCAATGTCTGAATGAAGGAAAAGGGACTGCGATATTGGAGGTTCCAGTGAGAGGTTAGAGGAAGTCTAATGAGCATAGGGCGAGTAGGGGAGCACAGAATCCCCAGTATTCGTTTGTTCATTTGTTTGTTCACTCAAATCATTATTAACTACTTGTTTTGCACAAGCAGTAAACTTATGTGACGTCTTAGCAATACCTTATGATGAGTTGTGATGTCTAAGGTCTAATTGATGGTACTCAACTGGTTTTACAGTAGAAATGGAGGTCTGTGAAGTTGAGCACAGGGGACTGAAGTTCAGATATCTTGACCATCAGTTGTGTTTTGAAGCCCCTGAGAATAGTAACAGTACTGTTAATCCCTATGGGAGGAACATGCCCTAGAAGATTGTTACATTTATGAACAGTCCCTTTTTTCCTTGTGTTTAAATTTCTTCAACAACCACCCCATCTAGTCCATGTGATGCCCTGGTGGCAGATGTTTATTTTTATTTTTCTCATTGTCTTATAAAATAAAGTCTTCAGCATGTTTGTTTGTTTTTTTGGTGGTTCCCTAGCTGGGAATCAAACCCAGGCCACGGTGTTGAGAGCGCTAAAGCCTAGCCACTACACCACAGGGGAACTCCCGCATGTTTGGTTCTTTTTCCTCCTCAACTTGGCTCTCCCATCTTGTCTCCTGCAACTCCTAAGAACATTCCTTCCTCTCCATCCTGGCCTGTGTTTTTCACTGCCTTGCTTGTTTTGAGTTCCAGTCATTTCTATGTTGTTGCCTCCTACTTGAATCACTGTTCTCTCTCTGCACTTCGACAAACCAGAGATGTCCTTCAAGAACCTGTTCAAGGTCCACTTTCACTGGCCTTCCTGATTATTCCAACCCATCCTGACCTCCTCTTTCTTTCTCTGAAACCTTAGTAAGTGTGTATTCCTTTTGCCACTTGATCGTACATGACTTTAATATTATTACTTGGGTTTGTGTCTGTGTTTCCCAGTGGCTTGAAAAATGTTGGAGAAGAGGGAACAGTCTTATTATATTTCCTTAATATCTATTCCAGTACTGGATACATATGTACCCAGTGGATATTGATTAAATAAATGAAAGTTGTTTATATGTTGTGGAGTGGGATAGGGGAATTGAAAAAAGGACCTAAATGGAATATTTTTGAATGAAGTTTTAGGGATGATTTGTATCTTGAGGGAGGGACTAGGAAACATTTGGCATCTCCAATGAAAGAGGAGAAATCCTGAACATTCTGTGGCTTAAGATTTAATTGGCAAACAAGGAAGATGAAGAGGCAAGGAAAGCTCATCAGGAGCAAGTCTCTGAGGTCAAATCATAATGGAAAGGGACTCTGGAGGAGGGACAGCATTGTGGAAGTGTCTCATGTACCATGTTGGCTGCCTCCGCATAAGCCAGGTTCCTGCCCAGCTGGTGTGGCACCGAGCCCTTAGGCCTGGTAGGGCCTATGTGCTGACAGAGTTGCGAAGATCCAAGATCCACGGTCACCATTACCGTGTTTGGACGACCAGTCCCTCCTCCCGTCTGTTGCCACTAAAACCAGAATGTGTGCGAGAGCTGCAACTGGAGCTGGACGGACCCCTCATGGAGGCTGACACCAGGCTATTCCCCAGGCCCAGCAACCCCCAAGTCACCCCAGCCCATTCAGAGCAAAAAGATCTTGTTCGGAACTCCATACTCTTATCATATACAGTAAGTATGACACATCCTAGAGCTTGAGGGGCAGGAAGTGTGGTCTTTCAAAAAGGAAGGAAATAGGGATCAGCTTGCCCTTTGACCTTTTTGCAGGGAACAGTCACTGGTGTGCTGAATCAGCCTGCTGGCCTCTATGAGCTGGATGGGCGGCTGGGGCTCTGCCTTGCTTACCAGCAGTTCCAAGGCCTCTGGCGGGTAGTGCGACCAGGAGTCTGTCTGGAGGTATGTGGGGGAATCAGGCAGGTGATAACAAGAGGCTCACTCAGCAGTTTCTCTTACCTTTATGGGCTTGTCCTTTTTTTTTTGTTTTGTTTTTTTGTTTTGTTTTTGCTTTTTGGTATGTGGGTAGCTCCCTGGCTGGGAATCGAACCCAGGCCGCAGCGCTGACAGCGCCAGCGTCAAAGCCCCAAGCCACTACACCATCAGGGAACTCCCTGGGCTTGTCTTTTTATGCAGCAGGGTGGGAACCCTTACAGCAAAAATGTAAAAATAATAAGTGTGTATTGGGTGGAGGTAGGGGGATATGGGCATTTGATAAGTATGATATGGATAAGAGCTCAGATCAGAAAGGAATAGTCTAGGGCACAAGGAGGAGGGGTGGAACCAGAGCATCTTCTTCACAGAAGGGCCGTCTAACTGCTAACTGGAGGAGGAAGTTCTAGAACTGAAGCGCAGGTATAGGAAGGGCCAGAATTGTCTCAGGCAGCCTGGTAAGTGGTAAGCCACACCAGCCAGGAGCCCTCTGGCTCACAGAAAGGCTGAGCGGCCTCTTGTGAGAGATAAAGGCTTAGCCCAGAGGCGCTGGGTTCCGATGGAAGGCAAGGAGGCAAGACATGGAGGCTGAAAGGAAATCACCTGTGTAGGAGAAATTGGGTTTCTCATGGAAAACTACAGTTATTCTGCCCGGGGTCATTGAGTTGGCTTCACCTCTGTTTTCCCTTTTTCTGCTTCCCCCAGCTGCAGGATGTCCACCTTCTCCAGTCAGTGGGTGGATGGACAAGAAGGCCAGTGCTGGCCCCTTGTCTCCGTGGTGCCATTCTGCTTCGGTCCTTCTCTCGTCGGAAGCCTGAGACTCAGTCTTCCCCACAAGCCCGCTCTTCCCTATATGAGCAACTGGTATGGGAACGTCAGTTAGGACTTCCACTCTACCTGTGGGCCGCCAAGGCCCTGGAGGAGGTGGCCAGCAAGTGAGGATGAGGGTCTGGGCTCGGGTGTCAGTGGGAGGAGGACACTCCCTCTAAAGATCCTAGAAGGAGCAGGGTCTTTGGGGGAAGTGACTCAGCTTCTTTCCCTGGCCAAGGCTGTGTCCCCATGTGCTGAGGCACCACCAGTTGCTGCAGTTCTTCTCTCCTGGGAACCCTAGCCTGGGACTGCAACTCCTGGCCCCCACCCTGGACGTTCTAGCTCCGCCCTGCACCCTCCGTCGGAATGCACATAAGGAGATCCTTGAAGAGCCACATCTGTGTCCACTCCAGACGGTATGGGGATGTGGGGGCAAGATGTGGGAGTGACAGAGCTGATGTACAGGATATGTGCACATGAGAATGCACAATCTGCTTTTTCTTTTCCCCCTGATAGTATGCTCGGCTGCAGACTCCCTGCTCCTTTCCCACTCTGGCCGCCCTGAAAGAGGAAGGGGTTCGCAGGGCCTGGGCCTCCTTTGATGCTCAGACCCTTCTGCCCCTCCCAGAGGCTTCTCATCTGACCAGTTACCAACTCAATCAGCGCCTGGCCTGGTCCTGGCTCTGTCTTCTGCCCTCCACCTTCCACCCAGCCCAGGTAAGTGTGGCTCCAGCAGGCACAGCATGCTTATTCTTTTTGCCATCCTCACTGCCACTGCTGTAGTTATTTCTTGTCATTTTGGCTGACTGGCCTTCTAACTAGACTGCTCTATCTCTTCTCGGCCCCCTTCCTGCAGCAACTAAAAGGAGTTATACCCTACTCTTGTTATGCCTGATGAAGGCCTGCTTGTACTCCTGTCTCTGACCTTGTTTTGAACACTTTCTCTCCTGCTACCAAATGCATGAATGCATGTTTTTTTCACTCTTGTCTTCCCCTCTAGAATATAAATTCTTTGAGGTCAGAGACCATGTCTTTTTCACTTTGTAGCTAGCGTTTAAAACAGTGCCTGGCATATAGTAGATGCTCAATATTTGCTTAATAAATGCTTGATACCTTGGCTTTTATCTCCCCACAGGTTTTACTTGGGGTTCTGGTGGCTTCATCTCACACAGGTTTTTTGCAACTTCGGGACAGAAGTGATTCCCTGCCCTGCTTACTCTTGAACAACCACTCGCAACCTCTCACGGATCCCCGGCTCATAGGTTTGGAGTTCAGAGATGGAGATAAGGTGGTGGAGGAATAGAGGGTCTTGGACCGGATGGTGGGGGTTGGGGGGGGGGTTGGAAGAAAGCACCTGCTGGGATTTTCTAGAAATGCTGAAGTGGCATATATTAATCAATTTGGGGAGAAGTTTGGGAGACTGGTATTGACAGGTATAGAAAAGGAGCAACAGGTTCCCTAGCCAGAGTTCCCAATTCTCAGAATTCAGTTCTCCCTCTAGAGCACCTAACACGCACACCTGGATGACAGCTCCCATTTCCTACACTCTTCATTTGGAAGAATAATGGTCTTATTTGGACTTGTTGAGATTTGGATATAGGGTAATCCTGGAAAGCCAAGTTTTCTTAGATTTAGTAATAGGCATTTTAGGGATTTGTGAGAAAGTAGAATGGGGGCCTTTCGGCATAGGAGGCCAGGGGTGGGATTGACCATGTGGATGGAATGGTTTCTCCCTTGGAGGCGTCATCTCTCTAAGGTGAAAGTCAAGTCAGCTTGGGTTGGGCAGTGAGACTTGCAGGGTGGTCTGCTTCACTGCCCATCCCACAATTCTTTCCTCTTGCCAAAATAGAAATTTTTCTTCCTTTAGGCTGCTTGGTACGGGTAGAGAGGTTCCAGTTGGTCATAGAAAGGACTGTCAGAAGCAACTTTCCTTCCTGGAAAGAGCTGACCATGACAAGCTTCATCCAGAAGCAGCAGGCCAGGTTGGCGTCTTGGGGTAGTGGCTATACTCCCCATTCTCTAGGGGAAGGGGAAGGCCCTGCCATAGGTGTTGGAATGCTGGGACCCACAACACCTAATGCCTGCATCTCTAAGAAACCTATTCCTGTCTCTCCCAACAGAGTCTATGTCCAGTTCTTTCTGGCTGATGCCCTGGTCCTGTCTGTGCCTAGACCTGTCCTTTCTTCGGCTTCCTCCTCAGTACTGCGTCAGACAGCACCCACCCTCCCCGAGGGTCCCCACATAGAACAGAGCCGGCTGTTCTTGCTGTCCCACAAGGAGGCACTGATGAAGAGGAACTTTTGTGTCCCTCCAGGAGCCAGTTCAGAGGTGCCCAAGCCCACTCTCAGTTTCCATGTATCAGGAAGCTGGTTGGGGAGCACTCAGAGGAAGGAGGGAACTGAATGGGGCCCACCCAAGCTCAGGGGAGATGAGAACCAGGATCAGAAGGTAAGCTGAGACTGCAGGGACCAAGAGCTTGACCTGTGTCCCTAGCTCGTGTCTGGAACTGCAGCACCCTGTTCTCCTTCCTCACAGGTTCTCCTCATCTTTCTTGGCTCCTCAGTCCGCTGGTTTGAGTTCTTGCATCCTGGGCAAGTGTACCGACTTGTGGCTCCTGGCCCTCCTGTGAGTGCCCTATTTCACCATATCCTCCCCAGAATGCTTTTCTTTGGCCTCGGGTCTGGAGAGGAAGTGCTGCTGCCTGGTCACTCTCTAGTTCTCCTAGCTGAAGTGGGGATGTGGATCAGATAGAAGGCCTCTGTCTAGATCACTTCTTTTACCACGCTCCAGAGAGAAAACAAAATTGGGTCATAGTATTTTGTGACCTTCCCTCTGGACCAAGATGCACTGAGAGACCATCGTCTTCCTATTTCCTGGCAGACACCAGTGTTGTTTGAGGAGGGTGGTTCATCCTGTATATCGCAGCGTCCTCTGGAGCTGGCTGGCTGTACATCCTGCCTCACAGTCCAGGATGATTGGACCCTAGAACTTGAGAGCTCCCAGGACATCCTAGATGGGCTGGGTGTCAACAAGGCACTGCCTGAATCCTTACTGACCAACCTGCTCAGTGGCAGGTAAATGTCCACCAGATTCTCCAGCTTCTCCCTCTTCCTCTGCTGTGGTTGGGTTTGGTAAACTGTCCTTTCTGTGCTACAGCATGTTTCTTCCTTGTGGTTTAGCTCCTAGAGGAAAGATGTCCCTGTAAAATGGAAATTGTTTCATACCTGATTTCCCCCCCAGCATGTTACTGTTTTGAAATGATATTGTGAAGTCTTTCTCACTATTAAGGAAAAGGCTTAGCAATAAAAGGAAATATAAGAAACACACACACACACACACACACACACACACAAAATGTAAACACAAAAGCTGAAAATCTATAGAGAAGGACCTGCCTTTAGTACAAGAAGTGGCTGGCTTATGGCTTCAGGAACAACAATACTTTACTGATGTAAACTTTTTGTGGTAGCTGCAGAGATATTTCCCCCTATGTTAAACAAAACAAACAAACGCTATTGGACTGTGTGTGTAATGTTTATGAAATTGGTCTCTGCTAGAAGTGAAATGTTTCTAAGGATCTGTGGTTTGAAGGAGAGGGGCATGAGCCCCAGTGGATAATGCTGCAAATGGTGTACTGACTGAGATTCTAGGTGTAAATGCAAATGGAGATTTAACTCTGCTGTTGTACTTCTTGCTAAGGTCTTTGGTTACAAAGTTATATAGGTTTTGAGTGATCTGCCATAATCCCATTTTTTTTCCCATAAGTCCTGTTACTTTTAGTGTGTGATTTGACCAGCACAAAATTATAGATGATGTGGTCTGGATTCGCTTCCCAGTCAGGGAACCAACGAAAAAGAGGAGAGAGAGAGAGAGAGAGAGAGAGATTATAGATGATGTTCTAACAGTTACTTTAGCTCCTTTTTCTGTCCTTGGACCTGACCCTCCATTCCTTGTTTTCTTATACCTCCATCCTCACTGACCCTTCAGCTCTACCGATTCCTTGGTGTCTCTCTCAGCTGAGATTCTGTCACGGACACTGTGTGAGCCACTTCCGGCCCCTGTTTGGACAAAGCCTGGTAATGACATCTCCTCTGAGGGAAGGTCTGAAATGGAGTGATGGGACCTTGTGGTCCAGACAGATACTACCCTCCCCTCCCATTTCCTTCTGTAGGGAGCATTGGGGCCAGGACAGGGTGTGTGAAGCTGACTGTAGCTCTGGAGAACACTGACTGTGAATACCCCCCTCACTTGGACATATATATTGAAGGCCCACTCTTGCCTCTGCCACTAGGACTCCTTCCAGGAGCCCGAGTCTACTTTAACCATCTGGAGAAGAAGGTTTCCAGGTGAAGATCTGTGTAGCCGGCCTTCTCTCCTCTCCCTACATGTTTCTCTTGAATGTTCACCCCCACCTAACTATGCTACGATACCTTCTTTTGATATTATGTTCAGTATGTTACACTGGAGTTTATGCCCTCTACCCTCACAAGATGTTCCAGACTAGTCCTTCTCTCATTCTTCCCTCTACTTGGATAGAGTCTGGGCTAAGGTACATTGCTCAGGGGAGGGGCCAAGTCTGTGAAACAGTCCCAGTTCCAACCGCAAATTGACTTCTTTCTCCTCTTCTCCTCCTCACAGATCGAACAATATTTACTGCTGTTTCCGGTCGTCCACTTACGTGCAGGTCCTGAGTTTTCCTCCAGAGACCATAATCAGGTCAGTGCTACCGACCTTGATCCCCAAACTTCACAGCCTCACATATGCATCCCACACATGTTCCTGGCTCTGGAATTTTTGTCATAACTGCAGTCTTCTCCAATCCTAGCAGAATGTGTTGAGTCAGAATGATTTCCTCTGCCCTAAATAAAAAAATGCCCAATTCCTGTCATTTTATCCTTTATCCAGAAGGTTTATTGTTCTAGGCTTTTAAAGGCTTTCAGTCTAAAATGCAAGTATCTTTCCTTGGCTAACATCTTGGTTGTTCAAGCCTGAAAAATAATTGATGACAGTTGGAGGTCAGGAATTAAAATGGGGACCATAGGACTTTCAGGAAAGCATGGCAGCCACTACTATCCTCATCCCTATGCCAGCTGAGTCCTTCCAAACACATCCTATCTTCAGAAACCCTTTGGCTATTTCATAACATACACATCTATGTATCTCTCCTTTTTTAGTGCTCCCCTGCCCCACATCTACCTGGCTGGACTGTTACAGCATAGCCAGGCCCCATTCCGGGCTACTGCCTCTTGTCATATTGTCTCTGTCTTCAGCCTTCAGCTCCTCTGGGTTTGTGCCCACTGTACCAGCCTCTGCCCCCAGGTATGATGTGGGAGTGGAGGGGGCTGAGCTGGGTGCAGGGTGCCAGATGGATGTGATGGGACCAAGAAGATTTTCCCAACCATTTTCTTTATCTCAGGGAAAGTGTACTCGTCAGGGCTCCACTTGTCCCACTCAGACATCTGTAAGCCAGGCCAGCATCAGGTAAGAGCACAAGGTGGGTTCCCATCGCACCATTTACTTCCCTATCACACAACTTTACCTTGTGCTATCCCTGTGTTAGCACAATTCTTGACTTATGGAAATTGCTTAATAAATGTTTTTGAATGAATGAATGAGGGTAAATGAGTTAAAGATGAAAAGTGGATACCGAGGCATGTTGGTTTCAGGTGCCTGGCCACCTGAGTTTGCTGTGGGAGTTTCTATTTCTCACCCCAACCCTCTACCCCAGGCTCCTGGTGGAGGATGGGACTGCCCAAGCTGTGGTGATCTGCAGGAATCATCATGTGGCTGCAGCACTGGGGCTGTGTCCTAGTGAGTGGACTTCCCTGCTAGAGTTTGTCAGAGGACCAGGGAAAGTGGCCTTGCAATTTACAGGACCTGGAGCCCAACCTGAGGTGAGATGTGACTGGGAGGTGGGACTCAAGATACCCAGGTTCCTAAGGGTTTGGTAGAGGGTTGAGGAGTTTGAGTTCTGCTTAATCCTGAATTTCCCTTTCTAGCCTTCAGCCAAGATTGATGAACCTTTGACCCTCTTCCTCCGGACACTTTGTACTAGCCTCTCTGTGCTCCGCCCTATTGTGCTTTCTTTTGAGCTTGAGAGGAAACCCTCCAAGATTATCACTTTAGGTAAGGATGGAAGGGTGGATGGTCCAGGGAAGAAGAAGGATGAGGGATTGATAGGGAATTTCCGGAGTTGGGGAGGAGAATGGTGGATGGAGACTAAAAACCACATGCATAGCCCATATGTTTTCCTCTCTTCCTATCTCAGAACCTCCTCGGCTACAGCAATTCCAATGTGGAGAACTTCCTTTCCTGACTCAGGTGAATCCCAAGATCCAGCTGTCATGCCTATCTATCCAGGAGCCTGAGTATTCCATCTCCCCGGGGGCATTTGTCGCCTCCTGCTAACCTGAACTGCAACAATGACCTGAAAGTTCTTCCTTCCCTGCTGGAACTCTTGAGGTCTGGGTCCTAGCTCCTCCCACTTGTGGTTGCCCTTACCTTCTCTGTGATTGAACCAGGACCCCAGACACAACTGCTACCCTACTATAATTTCTCCTTCATATTCTGGTGCCAACCTGCCTTGGGGAAAGTGTGGAAATAGGCAAATTATGGCACTGTTGATATTTCCTTTCTGGTTGAGGTCAAGGCACCTGCCCTCACAGGTGGCCCAGAACACCTGGGCTCTGCCTTTGTGGCAGGGGCCAGAGGAACAAAAGACTTGCCCCTTGTCTTATTGAACTCAAGGGGTTCACCACTTGGGTGTTCTGTTCAAGAATGAGACAGAGTAGTATCATTTACTTGGAGCAAGTAGGGAAGACGAATTCACAGCTAAAGCTCTGTCTTCATGTCCAAACTCTGTCTTTGGGAAGGGAGACAGCTATTGCTTATGTACACTCTTTGGTTAATTACATGTTGGTTTCTTCTTTGCAGTTGACTACAGTTATTCTGTTGAGTTCCTGTCAAGTTCATCCTATTTACATCTGTATCTGCAAAATATTGTACTACATTTTAACATTTAGCAAGAATAGCTAAATTTAGTAAGAACTGCCCAGACCTTGTCCTGTCTAACACTTCTGGGGAGGCTTGTGACAGTCCCCTTGGCCTGCAGTAAAGCTCTGGTGATGTTTTGCACTTGCGCTCATCTGGGATCTCAGACCTTCCTACCTGGCAGTTAGCCCATCATTTATCATCATTTCTATTCTTGTTTTCCACCAGTGCCAAGACTGGTTTGAAGAGCTGGTCCAACAGAAGAAATGATACCAAAAGTCAGGCCCCAAAGGGAGTAAATTGGGGATTTGGGGGCAGGGTAGACAACACTGCTATCATGGTATCAGCAAGGTTGGGCTAAGGAAGAAGTCAACTATGCGAGCCTAGTGTTATTGGGAATTACCAGATGGATAGGATATATGAGGGTGGGTTTGGGGGTTCACCAAGCATTAGGAGAAGCATGTGAGGAACCTACGCTGTGGAACCCGTCAAGTGGTCAGTGCTGTGAGTTTCCCATGGGTCGAGGCTTGATCCACACCATGAGAACTGTAGGAACTCCTAAGTCAGAACGCACCCATTTAGGGGTTGCATGATCATTTCTTTTGGGAGCTGCTTGATGAATGAAGACATGGAACCTGGCACACCACTTAGAGCTCTTCAGAGGGCATGTTTTCCTGGCCTTTTAGCAATCGCTTCCAGTTTACATTTGGGAGACCTTTGGGGTGTGGCTGCTTATGTGCAAGATGTCTCGAGGCTTCAGGGGCGATGGAGGGGTTCATCTTGCCTATGTGTTGCAGTGATATGATATAGGTACGTAGAATACACGATGCAAACCAGCTGGCCGGTTAGCTCAGTTGGTTAGAGCGTGGTGCTAATAACGCCAAGGTCGCGGGTTCGATCCCCGTACGGGCCAAGGGCGGGAGCTTTTGTGTTTTTTGGTTTTTTTTTTTTTTTTCCTTCCCTCCCATACCTCTTGTTACCAAGAATATTGTGCCCAGAGGCAGTTGCCTTCTGATTGTAGACAACCCACTGGCTTTCAATACCTGAATTGCTAGCATACTTCAGTCTTTGGAAGAGCGTTCTCTGGGCTGGAGCGGAAGGAGCGTTCCCTGGCGGCTCCGCGGCTCCTCTTTGCTAGTAGTGCGTTATTGGAGGACGGTGGGAAATCCGAAAGGTGCACTTCAGGAGGACGGAGTGTGGTATGGGGCCGCGAACGACAGGTCCATTCCAATTCTATCCTACTCTTGTGTTCCTACTCACCAATCTCCTAGCCCTGGAACCATGAAATCGCTAAGTGACGGG
>PVJL010008460.1:0-10740 GCA_004026885.1 Lyroderma lyra
AAAAAAAAAAAGAGTGTAGAAAAAGTTGATTCCAACCCTCAATGGATGACTTTAAAAGATTTAAAACTTCACTGGAGAAAGTAATTGCAAATGTGGTGGAAATAGCAAAAGAAGTAGAATAGAAATGAAACTTGAAGATGTGACTGAATTGGTGCCATCTCTTGGTAAAACTAATAGATAAGGAGTTGCTTCTTATGAATGAGCAAAGAAAGTGATTTCTTGAATAGAAGCTACTACTGAAGAAGATGCTGCAAAGACTGTTGAAATGACAATAAAGGATTTAGAACATTACAATAACTTAGCTGGTGAAGCAGTGACAGAGTTTTGAGAGGATTTACTCTAATTTTGAAGAAAGTACTGTTGTGGGTAAAATGCTATCAAACAGCATCATATGCTACAGAAAAATTATTAGTGAAAGAAAAAGTAAATTAATGTGGCAAAACTCATTATGTTATTTTTTAAAATTGCCAACCTTCAGCAGCTACCACCTTAATCATTCAGCAGTCATAACCAGGGAGGCAAGATTCTTTAGCAAAAAGATCATGATTCACCTAAGATTTAGACAATATGTAACATTTTTTAACGATAAAGTATTTATTAATTAGAGTATATACATTTTTTAGACATAATGCTATTATATACTTAATAAACTACTGTATAGTGTAAATATAATTTACTATGCACTGGAAAAGCAAAAACAATTTGTGACTTGCTTCATTGCAATATTTGCTGTTTTTGGTGGTCTGGAATCAAACCCACAATGTATTCAAGTCATACATGTATATGCAAGGTAAACTAACTATTTAGGATTTTACTAGCTCCCCTTAGAGACAAAAATATAGCTGGAGTTAAGGTGAGATTTGAACACCTTTTTAATTGTTTTGTGGGCTGATTTTTTTAAATGATCAAGTGTCAGGTAGGAAATCATAAGTGATCAAGGACAATGATAGTTTGTATCTCATTTATCATTATTGTTGTTGATGCCTCTGGCACATATCAGGTATCTAAGCTTTTTTTTTTTTTTTTTTTTTTTTTTTTTTTAGTTTTCTAGTCAGGAATTGAACCCAGGCTCTGGTGGTGGTGGAGTGCTGAAGCCTTGCCACTACACCACCAGGGAACCTGCCCTAAGCTTATTTTTATTAAGCTCATTTTGCTTTGTTACTCAGTTTTATATAACCTCTAAACTCACCAGTATAACCTGTTTCATCTGTATTGTTATCCTATGTTTCTCCTGTGCTTTGTCATTGCTAATTTAAATTTGGTTAATTTTTTTTTCTACACCAGCTTCTTCTTCCTATGGTAAAAATTTTCCTTGACTAGTTTTTATAATTATAACTAAATTCATTTTCATTTAAAAGTCAGCGTAAATGTGGCTTTTTGTGTCTTGTAACTAAAAGCATTCTTTCAAATACAGCTCCATTTGTTTTATATTTTGCTTCTTTGGCCCAATATGACATTATTCCCTCCTACTATTTTCCAGCAATTTCATTGAAGTATAATTGTTACATGATAAATCATACAGATTTAAAGAGTAAAAATTAATGTTTTGCCATATGTATATATTGATGAAAACATCACCATAATCAAGATAATGCATGCGTGCATTAATCACCCCCAAAATTTTTCTTGTGCCTCTTTGTAATACCTCTCACTTATTTCTTTCTCACTACCCAGACAAGCACTTATCTTCTTTCTGTTATCACCACTAATTTCAATTTTTTAGAATTTTATGTAAATTGAATCATTTATTCTTGAATTGTTTCTTGTTTGGCTTCTTTTACTCAGTATAATTACTTTGAGAATCATCCATGTAGCAGTATGTGTCAATAGTTTTGTTTCCTTTAATTGCAGATACTATTTAATGTGATGGATATGCCAAAGAGTTTATCCATTCACCTGTTGGAGGACATTTAGGTTATTTCTAGCTTTTGCTTATTACAAATAAAGCTGCTATGGATATTTTTTAAACAATGCTTGTATGCTTAATTTATTTTGGATAAAATTTAAGTATGTAATGGTGAGAATGTATGGTAAGTGTATATGTATGTGTAACCTTTAAAAAAAAACTGCCTGTCTCCCAAAATAGTTACCACCAGCATTGTGTGAAAAATATGATTGTTCCACACTTTTACAAGAGTTGATATGATAATTGAAAAATAGGCATCAAGTCTTAATCTCAAAAATTGTATATGTTACTTTATATGAAAAAATAATCTTTGAATATATAATTAGATGAAGGATTTTGAGTTGAAGATATTATTTTAAAATTATCTAAATGGACTCTAAATACCAGCATAAGTGTCTTTGTAAGAGACATGTGAACAGATTTTTGAGAGACACACAAAAGAGGAGAAACTAATGTGAAAGTGGAGGCAGAAATTCAAGTGATGCTGCTTCAAACCAGGGAATGCTGGCAACCAACAGAAGCTTGAAGAGGCAAGGGACAGAATATTTCCTAGCGCTTCTGGAAAAAAATACAGCCAGTCAATAGCTTGTTTTTTTTTTTATAACTGACCTGCAGAATATATATTTTTGTTGTTTTAAGTTACCAAGTTTGTGCTAATAGTTGTTGTTCTTTTAATTTATTTAAAAGGCAGGCTCAGGTAATAAATACAATGGCTTAGTAGTACTCAGAAACATAGCATGGTCTTGAACAATTGGATAATTCTACCCAGGACATGGATGCTTCAACGAGTGATACTAAGAAAACGAAATAGAACAAATTCACAGAGGTAAAACTAAATGTATACTGCTATAGCCATGTTAAGGAGGTGGTGGTCATACATTCTGAAGTAGCTTGAGTATCTTCCAGTGCTGATACAGTAGCCATGTTATTCTGCAAATTGTGTTTTATATTTTTTGCACGTTATATGCTACCTTAGCTTCTATCTATTTTCCAAGTCCAGTTTTCTACATATCTTCAGATTTCATGAGACCCTATTTTTTATAATAATTTTTTGAAGTGATAGTGGTTTATCTAAATTACAATTCTAGATTTATAACTGATTCAGGCAAAACATATTAAAATACTTTGCAATTTAATAAAAACAGTTTTTCTAGAAGGCAAGATGGCGACTAGAGAGGAGGTCCCTAAAGCTTCTCCCAGAAAACACAATTGAATGGCCACCCAGGAACCAAGAAAGAGGACCCTAAGGGACAAAACAGCTGTTGAGAAATCCACAAATTGCAAGTAAACATCTGAAAGTTGGAGAGAAGGGGGAGAGTGGGGGAGAGGGAAGGGAGCAGAGACTGCAACAAGACACAATCGCTGCTGACTATTCTAAGTGGTGCAGTTTGGGGGAGGGAAGAGACCACGGGAAAGCTGGGTTTTGGAGCTGCATGCTGGGGACTGAGTTTGGGAGGCAGCCTCTGGAACTTTTGAGTGATAGAAGGGCTGAGCGAGGACTCTGAACTGCAAAGATGACACTCCAGCTCTAGGCCCCCTAGAGACCTACACAGGGCTGCAGTTCCTGTTCCCAGCCTGCTGCGAAGGCGACCCTGCTGTCTCAGGCCAGGCCCACAGCTTTGGACTTATGGAGCAGGCACTTCCTCATGCACCACAGGGTTCTGAATGCAGTGTGAGCCTGCACACAGCCAGATGCTGAATCAGGGCTAGGAAGAATGATTTGATAGCATTCACCCGAGCCAGAAGAAGGAAGCCTCGGAACACCTACCCCAGCAAAGGGCAGAAGGCAGAGCCGCCCTTGGAGCACCTTTTGTTGACCTCTCCCCAGGATATATGCGCATAGCCTCCAAACTCAGTAGGAGATCAGAAACAAGAAACAAACAACCCCCTCTCTTCCAAAACTTGAACCCAGTCCCATCTAGTGTCTGCCCTACAGCAAGACACCACAAAAGCAATAATCTGGACACTGAGCATAGAGCCCTCATATCAAAGAGGAAGAACTTAGCAGACAGGATGAATTTCTTAAAAACTAAAAATCCTTAGAAAGAACATGATATTTACCTAGTAGACAGCGTCTTAGACCTGGAAGGGTCTGATTTAAGTGACAGAGAATTTAAAGCAGCCATTCTAAAGGCCGTGAGAGAAATGAAAACCTATTGGCAGAACACCATAGCTGAGATAAATAGCATAAAAAAGGATATAAATGACATAAAAAAGGAACTCTGTGAGCAAAAATAACGATTTAACAAAGAAATTCAAAACATAAGAAAGATTGAGATGGAAATGTGAGAAATAAATACTACGATAAAAGAAGTGAGAAATGAAATAACTGCCATAGGAAACAGGACCAAACAGATGGAGGGAAGAATTAGTGATATCGAAGATCAGAACATTGATACAGCTCAGAAAGAGGAAGAGAGGGTACATAGAACCAAAAGGATTGAAAGAACTCTGCAAGAAATATCCGACTCCATGAGACAAAACAACATCAGGATAATAGGAATAGAAGAGGGGGCAGAGCAATCTACAGAGAGCATACTAAACAAATCATAGATGAGATCTTTCCAAACTATGGAAAGATCTGGAACCCCAAGTTCAAGAAGAAAATAGGTCCCCTAGATACCTGGACCCTAACAGATCTTCTGCAAGACACATGGTACTAAAGATGTCCAAAACTAAAGACAAAGAGACGAAACTTTAGAGGAAGACCCATCAGGCTGGCATCAGATTTCTCAGCAGAAACTCTACAAGCCAGGAGAGAGTGGAATCCAATATTCAAAAATTTAAAAGAGAGAAACTTCCAGCCAAGAATAAATTATCCCACAAAATTATCTTTCAGATATGAAGGTGGAATAAAGACTTTCTCAGACACACAGAAGCTGAGGAAATTTGCCAGCACAAGGCCAGCACTCCAAGAAATACTGAAGGAAGCTCTTCAGCCTGAAACAAAACATCAGAAAAAATGGAAAAATTTGGTGCAACAAGAAAGAAATAAAAATTAATAAACAAACTGATAAACAAAAACAAAGAAAGAAATAAGTAATGACCACAGGAAATCCTCACATATTGATCATCACTCTAAATGTTAATGGACTGAATTCACCAATAAAAAGACACAGAGTAGCAGACTGGATTAAAAAACAGAATGCATCCATATACTGTCTCCAAGAAACACACCTCAGATGTAAGGAAAACACAGACTCAGAGTGAAAGGATGGGATACAATAGTCCAAGCAAGTGGTAACCAGAGAAAAGCAGGAGTGGCCATCCTGATATCTGATGAAACAAACTTCAAGCTAAAAAAGATACTAAAAGACAAAGATGGTCATTACATAATGGTAAAAGGCACAATGCAACAACAAGAATAGTTGACACTAATCAACATATATGCTCCCAACCAAGATGCACCAAAATACAGAAAGAAACTACTAACAGACTTGAAAGGAGAAACTGATGAATACACAATCATAGTGGGAGACTTAATCACCCCGTTAACAGCCATAGACAGATCATCCAAACAGAAAATAAATAGGGAAATAACAGCTCTAAAGGACATATTACAGAAATTGGACATAATTGACATCTACAGGACACTTCACCCAGCAAAAAGAGACTACACCTTCTTTTCTAGTGTGCATGGAACATTCTCAAGGATAGACCACATGCTGGGACACAAAAGTCACCTCAGCAAATTCAAGAAAATTGAAATCATACCAAGTGTATTCTCAGAGCACAAAGTTTTGAAATTGGAGATCAACTGTAAAAGGAAAGGCAGAAAAAAACACATATACATGGAGATTAAACAACAGCTTATTAAAAAAGGACTGGATAAAAGAACAAATAAAAGAGGAGATTAAAAAATATATAGAAACTCATGACAATGAAAATACAACGTATCAGAATTATTGGGACACAGCGAAAGCGGTAATAAGAGGGAAATTTATATCATTACAGGCCTATCTTAAGAAATAAGAAAAATCACAAGCAAACATCTTAGCATCCCATCTTAAAGTACTAAAAAAAGAAGAGCGACAAAACCCAAAGTCAGCAAAGGAAAGAAATAATAAAAATTAAGCAGAGCTAAACCAATTAGAGAACAGAAGGACAATAGAAAAAATTAATATAATGAAGAGCTGGTTCTTTGAGAAAGTCAACAAAATTGACAAACCCCTGGCAAGACTAATCAAAGGATGAAGGAAAAGGACACAAATATCCAAAATTAGAAAGGAAAGGGGAGAAATTACCACTGATACCACAGAAATACAAAGGATTATAAGAAAATATTATGAAGGACTTTATGCCACAAAATTTAACAATCTAGAAGAAATGGACAAGTTTCTAGAAACTTATAGCCTACCAAAACTGAACCAAGAAGAACTGGATAATCTGAAGAGACCAATCAATAGCAACGAGATTGAAATGACTACCATAATCTCCCTAAAGGCAAAAGCCCTGGACCAGATGGTTTCACCAATGAGTTCTACCAAGTATTCAAAGAAGAAATAACGCCTATCCTCCTCAGACTCTTCCAAAAAATTGAAGAGGAAGCAATACTTCCCAACTCGTTCTTTGAGGCCAACATTACCCTAATAACAAAGCCTGGCAAAGACAACACAAAAAAAGAAAACTATAGACCAATATCTCTGATGAACAGAGATGCAAAAATCCTGAACAAAATATTATCAAATAAAATACAACAATGCATCAAAAAGATGATACATCAAGATCAAGTGGGATTCATCCCGGGAGCACAAGGATGGTTCAACACATGAAAATGAATCAATGTGATACACCACATTAACAAAATCAAAGATAAAGACCATATGGTCATTTGAATTGATGCAGAAAAAGCTTCCGACAAGGTACAATATCCATTTGTGATCAAAACACTAAATAAAATAGGTATAGAAGGAAAGTATCTCAACATAATAAAGGCCATATATGAGAGACCCTTGGCTAACATCATATTGAATGGGGAAAAGCTGAAACCTATTCCCCTAAAATCAGGAACAAGACAAGGATGCCCCCTGTCACCACTGTTATTTAATATAGTACTGGAAGTTCTAGCCATACCAATCAGGCAAGACAAAGGAATAAAAGGTACCCAAATTCGAAAAGAAGAGGTCAACTTGTTACTATTTCCGGATGACATTATCCTTTATATAAGAAATTCCAAAGATTCCACCAGGAAACTATTAGAAACAATTAACGAATATAATAAAGTCACAGGATACAAAATCAATGTACAAAAATCAACAGCATTCCTTTATACAAATAATGAATCCTCAGAAAAAGAAATGAGGGAGTCAATTCCTTTTGCTATCACAACAAAAAGAATGAAATACCTGGGAATTAACTTAACAAAGAATGTGACAGATTTATACACAGAAAACTATAAGACACTTTTGAAAGAAATTGGAACAGACTTTAAGAGGTGGAAAAATATCCCCTGTTCATGGATAGGAAGACTTAACATTGTTAAAATGGCCATTCTGCTCAAAGCAATCTACAGATTTAATGCAATACCCATCAACATCTCACATTCATACTTTCGTAAAATAGATAAAAGAATTATTAGATTTATATGGAACCATAAAATACCTCGAATTGTCAAAGCAATACTACATAAAAAGAATAAGGCTGGTGGCATTACACTTCCTGACTTCTGTTTATATTACAAAGCATCAATAGTCAAAACAGCTTGGAACTGGCAGAAAAACAGAAATATAGACCAATGGAAGAGAACTGAAAACCCAGAAATCAACCCACAAATTTATGGACAAATAATTTTCAATAAAGGAGCAAAAACCATACAATGGGGAAAAGACAGCCTCTTTAGTAGATGGTGCTGGGAAAACTGGAAAAACATATGCAAAAGAATGAACCTGAGCTGTGAACTCTCTCCATATACAAAAATTAACTCAAAATGGATTAAAGACTCTTATATATCAGACCTGCAACAATAAACTGTATAGAAGAAGACATTGGTACTAAACTCATAGACCTAGGGCTCGAGGAAGACTTCATGAATTTGACCTCAAAGGCAAGGGAAGTAAAAGCAAAAATAAATGAATGGGACTATATCAAACTAAAAAGCTTCTGCACAGCAGAAGAAACCATCAACAAGGCAAAGAGACAGCCCACTGAATGGCAGAACATAGTTGCAAATAACGCATCAGATAAGGGTCTAATATCTAAAATATATAAAGAACTAATAAGACTTAACAACAAAAAAACAAAAAATCCAATTGAAAAGTTAGCAGAACTAAACAGACACTTCTCCCACGAAGAAATACAAATGGCCAGCAGACATATGAAAAAATGCTGATCCTCATTAGCTATCAGGGAAATGCAAATCAAAACCACAATGAGAAACCACCTCACACCTGTTAGAATGGCTGTTATCAAGACAAGGAATAACAGGTGCTGGAGAGAATGTGGAGAAAAAGGAACTCTTGCACACTGCTGGTGGGAGTGCAAACTGGTACAACCACTGTGGAAGGCAGTGTGGAGGTTATTCAGAAAATTGGGAATGGAGCTACCATTTAACCCAGCAATCCCCCTTCTGGGGATCTACCCAAGAAACCTGAAAACCTTTGTCCGCAAAGACTTATGTACCCCAATGTTCATTGCAGCGCTGTTCACAGTGGCCAAAACATGGAAACAACCAAAGTGCCCTGTGACAGATGACTGGGTAAAGAAGGTGTGGTACATATACAGAGTGGAATATTACTTAGCTATAAGGAAAGATGAAATATTGCCATTTGCAACAAAACAGATGGACCTGGAGATCATCATGCTTAGTGAAATAAGCCAGACAGAAAAAGCAAAGAACTGTATGACTTCACTTACATGTGGAATATAAAACTGAAAGCAGGGAGTTCCCTGATGGTGTAGTGGCTTAAGGCTTCGGTGTTGGCGCTGTCAGCGCTGCGGCCTGGGTTCGATTCCCAGTCAGGGAGCTACCCACAAACCAAAATGCAAAAAAACAAAAAAAAAAAAACACAAAAAACTGAAAGCAAAGAAAAGAAAATGAACAAACAAATGACCCATGGACACAATCAATAATTTAATGTTTATTTGGGGACAAGTGGGTCAGAGAGGGGAGAAGGGGGAGGGGATGGGAGAGGAGTCAGGGAAGCTAAATATAAGGTGATGGAAAGAGAAGTCACATTCGGTGGTGAACTTATTATACATCAAGTTGACAATGCACAAGTTGTATGCCTGAAACCTATGTAATCCTTGCTAACAGATATCACCCCAATAAGTCTAACAATAAAAATGAATTAAAAAAAATAAAATAAAAAAATAAAATAAAACAGTTTTTCTAATACCCCGGTCTTTTTTTTCTTTTAAATAATAACTAAAGTTACAAAATGATTAAGAATTAATACTTACTACGTTACTTATTATTGTCTTTTACTTTTCTCAGAGGACTTAATTTAATAGAAAAGATATTTTAATCTTGTGACAGTATTATTTTCTAACCCTTCAATAGACAAAATCAATGTCAAATTTTCATTGGAGTAATTCTGAGTTCAATACACATGGATCTGACAATCATATTGTACTCTTTAATAATCTTTTTTACTCCAAGGATTTGTCTTACTCTTTGGGAAACTTTCTATTGCACTCAAAAGACCAGTTCTCCGTTGTTGTGTGTTACCAATGTGACAGGTTTTATGTCACATTTATAGATGCCACCATTTCCCTCCTCATTCTCATGTAGCCAAATATGTTTATCAAAGTTTAATGTGTTGTAGGAGCACAGTACGCTTTGCAGCGATTAATGGAAAACATTTTAGATTTATACAGGACATTTAAAAAATTGTTTTAATTCAAAAAATGTCTGCAGACTAAATATATAGGAGGTGTTTTTTGCCTTATTATATCCTCAAAATACCTCAACGTGATTTTGTGTTTAATGTGTTCAGGTTCTCTTAAGCTCTGTATGTATAATGCCATATGAACAACCTGTGTTCTGGGAGGGAAATTAGTAAAATTAGATAATTTATAGTAAAATTACTGCCTGATTAATTAATTTTTTCACTAGTTGATGTTTAGGTAGGAATTGCCTTAAGGCTAAGTATTAGTTTATTTCTCTCTCCTGTCAAATGGAATTTATAACCTTAACAAAAAATTCCTATACCTTTTATTCTTTGACTCAAATGGGTTACACTTGAAATATAAAATAAAATTAAGTAGCTATCCAAAAGACTAAGCAAATGCCAATCTAGGACATTGGGACCAAAAAAATCTATTTTTTGTCCTAATCTCTACAATTCTCTTTGGTTGTGCAGACTTAGTTTCTCATTGAAATAAAAATATTAAATTTCATGTGCTCTTAATAGGTAGAATGATTAAAATCAACTTAACATTACTGCCATCTCCTTGTAAAAATAGGAAAACCTCTCATTCTTGGTTGTTGGGTCAGAACCTCAACAAATATTAGTTACTATTATGAAAAATATCTCAGAGCACAATATCTTTTAACGGTATTCACTGCTCCTTAGTAATAAGCTTTTATTTTTTAATGTAACTGTATTATTTCAATCTCATTATTACCTCTTGTGTTTGTTAGAGAATATCAGGTGCATTGTACCTTTAAAAAATATTACTCAGCTGTAAGAAAAGATGAAATATTGCCATTCGCAACAAAATGGATGAACCTGGAAATCATCATGCTAAGTGAAATAAGCCAGACAGAAAAAACAAAGAACTGCATGATTTCACTCATATGCGGAATATAAAACTGAAAGCAAAGAAAAAAAGAAATGAACAAACAAATAACCCATGGACACAATCGATAGTTTAATGTTTTTTTGGGGACGAGT
>PVJL010008460.1:10840-66553 GCA_004026885.1 Lyroderma lyra
GGGGAGAAAGGGGAGGGGGTGGGAGAGGAGGAGGGGAAGCTAAATATAAGGTGATGGAAAGAGAAGTCACATTAGGTGGTGAACTTATTATACATCAAGTTGACAATGCACTGTAGAATTGTATGCCTGAAACCTATGTAATCCTTGCTAACAGATGTCACCCCAATAAGTCTAACAATAAAAATGAATTAAAAAAAATTAAATAGCAGATTTTTGATTGTTAACTGCAAGTCTCTGTATACTTGCCTTTCATATAGGAAAATGGGTAAATCAATCTTCTTTAATATTATTCTTAAAGGAGAATATGACAATAATCAGATAAATTATGGGGCCATATTTTGGATTTTTGGATATTTTTTCTTTTTTAGAATTTTACTGTGAATCGGACTTAAGAGATTAAAAAATGTGATCTCCATATTTTTCAGAAGAAAAAGATGAGTCAATGTAATGATACACCAAAAGTCATGTAATTTATGGCAGAAGTCATACTAGTGTATAAGTCTTTTGATGCCTAATTCAGTGCCTTATCTATAACAAGACTTTACGAAGAACACACAGCAGAATCCCTTTAGGAAAAACATTCATTTACTACATATCAATATCAAAATGTTTGCAAATATTGCATTTGGTAATCTTTTTCTGACTCACACCTAGTTCATATCAATCATTTCATAGAAAGCCATTATTAATTTTAAGACCTAAAGTTATAAGTCACTTTGGCTTCATATTCCTCAACTGGTGATCAGATTATGTGACCTCTAAGGCCTCTTCCAGCCTTTACTCTTGTTCTTCAATACAAATTTATATCATCTACTGTGTCACTCCATATCTATGTGAAAAATTATTTATCATGGGTAAGTTGATAAAGGAGAATTTTTAGTGAATGGTTTGATTTCTTACTATTCTTTACAATAGAGCCAGAATCAGCCATTCTGTACTCAGTTTCCACATACTGCCTCCTGACAAAGTCCTCACTTTGTGATACCACCCTGTCTGGCACAGCCAGGTAGGCATATCTTGCCCCTCCAGGGAGAAGAGCCTGCTGAGGTGCCAAGATATTACTATGATAGGGCAAGAATATTTATTTGCTTTAAACACTTCTTTAAACAGAACAGCTATATTTTAAATACATGAATATTCTATTGTGAATAAGAAAAAAATTATTTTAAGATAGTACTGAATTCAGAGTAAATTTTTGTCTTTTATTTTCTCAAATACCAAAATGATGTAATGCACTAAATAACGTTGTATGGGGATTCAGCAACTCCTTTGATCTTACCATTGTCCTCATTTTAAAAAAAGTTAGAGTCAGGACTCTAATTTCTCTCCATTAACATTATCTTCTGCTAAGAAGTCAGAAGCTAATGCAGTGGTCTCAGGACAGGATAATCAGATAAACCAGTATAAACTGAGACATCTATGATTGATAGTGTTTTAGTGAATAATATCTTCATGAAAATATTATACATTTTTCTTTGAAGGTTAAAGTATTTAGCAAGTCAAAGTGAGAAAAATCCAGGTGCAATGCAGGCTTCTAAAGAATGAATTTTAGGGCAAGAAAATTTTTGTTGCCTCTCCAATCACACCTGCTCTATCTAGCATTGGGTATTACCTGCTCTGTATACTCATAGCCCTCAAGTTCCTTTGATTATTAGGAATCTTCATGCTTGAAAAGCAAACTCTGCTACTCCTCAACAGAGTGAGGGATGAAAATTGTACATTTTGCAAATTTCAGTGCTTTATAAAAGAATAATGAACAGGAGGTGGTGCTGCTTCAGAAAGCATGCAGATGGAACAAAAGATTATGTCATTTTTTGCTGAAAAGATAAAGTAAAGATAGTAATGATGATCTATAGAACAGTAGAAAACACAACAAAGTATAGTTATTAATTTTAAATCAGCAGCTGCTTTTAAAACATCCTCTGGTTACTCAAAGCATTTTATTTTACAAATTGGCATTTAATATGCACCTCTGACAACTCATTCACTGTGTCTCTTACACCAATTGTCAGAAATAGTCTTTCTTTGGCTCCATCAAGAAGAACTTAAATGTTGTGAGGTAGTTTCATTGAAGAGAAATGATCCAACTTTTTTTCATGTTTGATTAAAAAGAATTCAAAGCATAACAACAATCAGTATCTTCTCTGTTATATCTACAACTGCTTTCCCCTTCCCCTGATACTAGCAATGGGAGTTTTCTTGCTTTTAGTCTTCTGTCTCTCTGTTACCTTGTTGAGGAAAGGTTCTACCTACTGAATGTTGCAGAAGGCTCAACCCATTCACTTGTCAGAAAGACCAAATGGCACTCAGAGCACTTGCAAGTTCAGGTTGTTTATTTTATGCCACCAGGTTCAGAGGAGTTTCCTCCAAAGTCTGAGCCTGAACAAGGCAGGGTGGGGAAATCTATAGCATAGCATTTCCATAATAATCATGAGTTTGTCAGGAACAGGGACTCAGGGAGAAGAAGAATCAGGAAGTGACTTGGTGGTGGTGGTGTTCCCGGACAAGGCTATCGGCCATGTTGGCAGGCGATATTTCTCTACATTCCCCCCTTTGATGACTTAATGAGGAGACATGCTTGTCTATAGGGTATCATTATCCTATAGTGGCCGATAGCCTCCTAGGGCTAATATTCTGGCTGTGGCTCTGTTGGTTACAGTGGTCTCTAAAAATTTCATCAAGGAGTTAATCAAGCAAGGGCCAATAATAGCCAGAATAACAATAGTGATCAGTGAGCCAGCTAATGGTAAGAGCCATGAGGACCATTGGCTGAGATTCCAGGGTGAGGAGCCCTCCAGTTCCTGTTTTCATTGTTGTATTCTGTTCCTTAGTTCCTTAATCTTGGTGGTAACAATCCCAGACTGATTTACATGATAGCACCATTCCTCAGTTAGGAAGAGGCAGGCACCCCACTTCTCTGCAGTGAGGAGCTCTAGAGCACACCGGTTCTGGAGGGTGACAGAATGAGTCAATCTGACTCTGGAGGGAGAGAAAGGAATCTGCTACTCTCTCCATGTCCTCATTCAGTTCCTGGGACACTTTGTAATAAAACTTGAATGAAGAACCAAGCCCCCATGCCCCAGTGCCAATTCTGGCTGGGACCCCAGCACCTAGAAAGGGGACAAGCTGCAGGCATAACCAACAGGCGGACTCACGTTGGGTGCCAGTGCTATTTATGAGAACTGATACCGCCTTGAGGACATGTTCTATCTGGTGGATAGGGGACAGGCTCTGGGTGAACAGTCAGATGCTACTTAGGTCAATACTCTGGTACCCTGTCTTTTCCTCAGCTTTCAGCAACAATTCTTTAGACTTTTCTACCTGTTGGGCCCGAGCTCTATCTTGGACTCCTCCTCCATCTGACATCCCTGCATGGGTTAAGTAAGTCCAGCACCTGGTGGATCCCTTTCATCCCCTATTCTGGCAGTCACTGAAAGTGATTGTTCCTCACCAATATTTTTCCCAGCATGGAGGCATAGGGCAGAGCTTGCTCCCCTATAACATTTGACAGGGCATATAGGTATAGGCAGTAAAGATTTTGCCCATCAGACAGGGACAGTTTTGTTCCAAGGAGGATAGAGCTGAGGTGAGGAGGAGGATAAGCAATTGAGGGCCAAGAGACATCCTAATAGGTCCCAATATGCCAGGGAAAGTCAGAGTCTCTTGGCAGACGTCCAGTCCAGCAGGGCTGCCACTGAAAATCCGAGTCCCAGAATTAGGGTAATGAGTGGGCTCTGGCCAAGAACAACCTTGTGCAGGGGTTCATCAATGATGGAGTGATTGTCTGGAGGTCCTGTGAGGCAGTCGACGGCAGAGCCAGATCTTGAGCAGATCTGCTGGGTTTTGCTGAGCTCTCCAAGTCTCAGGGTTTTTTTCTCTGAGTGGGCCTTTATCTCTCTTGAGTGGTGGACCCAGGAGATGATTCCTGAAACCTTCAGACTAGTGTTAATATTACTGTGTGAGGTCCTCCCCAATGCAGCTTAAGAGGTTCCTTTTTCCAGTCCTTGACTCAAACTAGGTTGCTTTCCTGGAAAGAATAGACAGGGTCACTCAGTGCGATGGGGACCCTCTCTGTAGTATAGTGTTGTATCCTGAAGAGAACCGTTCCCAGGGCCTGGAGTTCCTCCACTATGTTCTTGTCACCTAGCTGATGGAGGTTTCCTGGTGCACTCCCCAAGTGTGTGTGTGTGTGTGTGTGTGTGTGTGTGGGTGGGTGGCTCCCATATATCAGCTCAAAAGGGGAGAGACTTAACTTTCCTGTAGTGCACTGGGAATGCAGGAGGGCTAAGGACAAGAAGTCCACCCAAGGCAGGCTAGTTTCTCAGCTGAACTTGGCTAAAGTCTCTTTTAGGATGCGGTTCATATGTCCTACTTTCCCTGAACTCTGGGGCCTGTAAACAGTGTGGAGCTTCCAAGTGATGCTGAGCACCTCTGTCAGGATTTGGATGATGTCTGCCATAAAGGCTGGTCCATTGCCACTGTGTTTGGTGTCCTGTGGTTGGATCAGTCCATTCAAAGGCAAAAGCAGGAGGGCTCTGTGACATGAGCCAGAGGTAGAAGCTGTCTTTCAGGTCTAAGTAGGCAAACCTCCTGGCAGATTGAGGGACTTGGCCAAAGAGAGTGTATGGGTTTAGAGCCACAGGGTGCAAGTTACCTTGTCGATTGCCCAGAGATCATGGACCAGCCGGTGTCCTCCCCCGGGTTTCTTTGCTGGCAGCAAGGGTGTATTTAATCAGATGTTCCCAGATGCCAAGTTGGGCCTCCCGGGGAATCGGATATTCTCATTGCCTTTGTGGGCATGTCCCTGATAGCAGCTCAATGATAATAGAGGTCCTGTTGTAGGCCAACTCAGGTGGGTTGTCTTCCACCCGTGCTAGAGGGTACATGGTGGGAACTCAGTACCCCCAACTTGGAGAGAACATCTCATCCCAGAAGAGGTATAGGGCACTCTGGTATGTCATGTGCTCTCCCAATTCACAGAGGCGGGTCCTGCGGAACTGCTTTTGTGCTGCACGGTCCCCAGTAGCTCCAACAATCGTGGTGGCCCATTCACTGAGTAGCCCTACCAGGTGGTAACTACAGAATTTTCAACCTGATGTCAACCATGAAACTCATAGGTTGGCCCCTACTTTTACTTCAACCATGGGCACATGAGGGCTGAGCAGGAGAGAACCCAGTCTTTCCTATTCTAAGTCATGTCTGGCCAAGCCAATGAGATCCCTTTCCATGGGTTCCTATTGGTACTTACTGACCATTCAGGGTAGCCCTCTGTTGGGGCACTTGTTCTTCCAATGTCCTGTCTCATTGCAGTAAGTACATTGATTGGCTGCTAAAAGGGGCCTGCCAAGTCCCCCATTAGTTGGCTGTTTCTTCTTGGCTCCTTTCTTGGGTTTCAGTCCCCTTGGTCTTTTAGGGCAGCTTTGAGGAGACTGACCTTTCCCTTCATCCTCTGACTGGCCTCCATCTCTGCTTTTATGTCCCAATTTATAGACCTTGTTGGCGACCTCCAAGAGCTGAGTGATGTTAATTCCCGCAAAGCCTCTGGACACATGGTGGAAGTAGAATTGGCTCCTCCTCAGGGTTGCTCACACAGATTCAGGGAGTGTCTTTATTTGGTTGATGCTTCTGACCTAGTTGAGTTTGTGCCATGAAGGCCCTAGCAGGTCCCCACACCTATGGGGAAGTGTCCGGGCGGTTTCTAACTAAGAGTCTATATATGGGAATTGGGTTGGGTGTCCTGGGGTCTCAGTAATGACCTGCCAAACATGATGGACCATTGGGACTCAAAATGTCTGGAGCTTGCCAGGGGTCATCTTAACCCCACAGTCACTAGACAAGCCCCTCCTTAATGTTTTCAACATGCAGTCTAACATCGTGGGTTTGCTGTGTCCTGACCCCATGTATCCCATGATCAGTGCTGCAAGACAGATAAAGGGAAGGGGTACCTCCTGAAGAAGACCTCTCAAGCACCCATCTGGCCACATCCCTCACAGGACTTGGAAGCACATCTTGACTACGATGTACTGGTATAAGCCCCGGGCCTGGTTGTCTTTATGAGAACAAATCATCATTATGCCTTATGATGTCACCTCGGAACTGCAGGTTAGGGTCCACTCGGACTCTGTAGCCAAGGCTGTGGAGCCACAAAATGGATCAATGGATGCAATCCTCCATGTAGAACGCTCATACACACATTCACTCAGAGGTTATAACATTCCTGCCCAGCCGAATTCCTGACTGTGGGACTCCTGTGAGTCCCTGGGAGATGATGAGGCTCCCCTTCTGTTCACTTGGGTGGGCCTAACTGTGTGAGGCCCTAGGGTCTTACCATATCCAGTGGCTGGTTGGAACCTGTCTTGTCAAGCCTCCTGTGAGTCTGGTGGTGATCATAAAATGGGGTTGACTAGAGGCAGCCTCTCAGAGACTGCCTAAGTGGACAGGGTGCACCTTCCCCTCCGCAGCTTCTCCCACCATTTAACGTCTGTGCTTGCCCAAACCGGTGGCTGCAAAGGGCCAGCATCGTTGGGCTTCCGGGTCAGGGAACCAACATGTTGTGGAAGGTTCAACCCATTCACCTGTCAGAAAGACCAAGCAGCACTTAGAGTACTTACTAGTTCAGGTTGTTTATTTTATGCTGGTGGGCTCAGAGAAGTTGTTTCCGAAGTCTGAGCACCAAACAAAGACAGGGTGGGAAAATTTGTAGCATAGCATTTCCATAACAGCAGTTTTCCATGTGGGTTAGGGTTGGCAGGAACAGACGTTCAGTGGGGATCCCAGACTAAGCTATTGGCCATGTTGGGAGGCAATAATTCTCTACAATAGATACATATGAATGTGACAGGAATATAATAAACACTCCTGAGCATTTCATATGTGTGGCTTAGAATAGGTACCAAAAAATCTGACAGGAATGGCTTTAGTCAACACTTGCCAAATATTAACCCTAGACCACACTTACTTTTAAATAGTTTCAGAGATCTTGAATTGGGTGTTGGGGGAACCCTCCATGCTAAGGAGAATTATAGAGAATGATACTTTCTCCAAGAGCTATAAACAGCAAGAGAGTTATAGTAAATCTAGTGGTTAAACTTGAGAGCATTTTTCTTTGTTATAAACAGAATCTTTAAAATCGTATTTAAAGTGATGTTTTAAAAATATGTTGTCTCTAGTCCAAAGCGGTCTATCTCTATTAGTAATATAACATACTATATGCTGATTTTTCTAATCATGGGCTTTTATGAACAAAATATATACTATATCTTTATGGGACTTAAATGTAAACACATTGTTTTACAGGTATGACAGGCACTTCTAAACAGAACATGCCATCATCATTACATTTTGGTAATATAGATATTAAAATCTCTGTTACAGACAGTAAGTTTGTTGTTTAGAAAGGTAATGTCACTTGCATGAGATCATTGTGGTAGAGACTGCTAGTTTTCTATCAATATATATTCATAAATTTTTGGTTACATATATAAACATGAATAAAGACCCTAGTTCCCAGATTTCTTTGTAATTGTTACCATGAAGTCATAATTTTCCCTTGGTTCTTTGTCTCTTGAAGGAAAGAATTCAGTCAAGAGACAGTTTATGAAAATATAGAACAGTCAAAAGTTTATTATAGAAAAGTTAGAAGTACACTCCAAGAGGTGAAGTGGACTGACCCAAGAGCAGGAAGCAGCCCCGCTTCCATTGTTTGGGAATTTTTGTATGTCTGGTTGTTAAGATCCTCCCCATTTCTTTTCCTCAAGATCATTCTGAAAAGCACCAAAGCTACATGATAATGTGGTTTTTGGAATTAGGGCCTATGGTTGACTAGGTGGGGCTTTTTCCCTTTTCAATTTGAGAATAGTTGATAATGGGCCAGGGCTTACTCCCCTAAATTCAGGACATCTGTTAATGGTCCTCCTTACAGGCAACTTCCCCTTCCTGCATTCCTTCTCTTTATTTTTTTAAATTAGAGTCATCCAATAATGGACTGGGACAACCCCTCCACTCCCACTTGTATCTACCTTTCTGCCTACTCTGTCATAGCTATGGCCAAGTGTAGGCCAGTAAAAGTAGAAATGTTACATGCAAGGATATAACCTTTTTTTCTTTCTTTGCTCCTCTTTGCTGGCTGCCATGAGGGTCTGATGATGGGAGCCTGAGCAGTCAATGTAGACACTCGTAATGGTGTGACAGAAGACTAAGATAAGAGGAAGTTACCTTTAATTAGCTTACATTTACATGAGAGAATAAAAATGTGTGTCTATGCCAGATTATTTCTTAACAGTCATTAGATATAATCAAAATGAGAAAAAGTGATATTTAATCCCATGTTATCTAAATCTAATACAAATGTTCTATATGCTAAAAACTGTACAACTTCAGTATACTTGCCACATATCAATAATGTAGATATCTGGACTCCATCTTGAGTAAAGCATTTTTAATTAAAGTTTTTTCAACACTGTTGAAAAACCATGGTTTTACTTAGTTTAGGGTATAGTGAACTATATTATGACATGAACTCCTGTTTACAATGCTTGACGTACTAAATTTTTTAAAGTATTATTCAAGCATTAATTTTTATGTAAGTAAAAGTGGCCACATTGTAACAGTTAATAATGTAACTGAAGATATTAAAATCTATTTAAAAAGTCTTTGGAACTTGCAAAAGAAGTAGGAAACTGGGACAAAAAGTGGAGCTATTAGACTTAATTTTCTCTCCTATCACAAATCTATCTTATTCATTTTCTTCCAATAAATTCTTTTAGTAAAACTCCTATTTTCTTCAAATAGCTGGCAGTATTCTCTCCTTATGATATACAACATATTAAAAAATGCTACTAATGTTCAGCTTCCATCCATGTTGTTACAAAAGGTAAGACTTTATTTTTCTTTATGCCTCAGTAATACTCTATTATGTCAATGTACCATAGCTTCTTTATCCAATTATTTATTGATGGGCATTTAAATTGTTTCTATATGTTGACTATTGTGAATTATCTTGCAATAAACATAGGGAGGCATATGTTTTTTTCTAAATTAATGTTTTAGATTTCTTTGGATAAATACCCAGAAGTGAAATTGCTGGAGCATAAGGTAGTTCCATCTTTAAAATTTTGAGAATCCTCCCTACTGTTTTCTATAGTGATTAGATGAATTTTGCATCCCTACAACAGTGCACAAGGATTCCCTTTTCTCCACATCCTTGGCAACACTTTTTGTTGGTCAATTTATTGATAAGAACCATTCTGACAGAAGTGAGATATCTCATTTATGGTTTTGATTTGCATTTCTCTGATTACTCAACCCAATAAATTTAATATAAAAAATTAAAGCTGAAGACACATGCAAAAAAGAAATGCTAATAATCTAAAAATTTTACTCTAGGAAGATAAGCGTATGGTATTGGGGATGAAAAATACTGACTTTCTAGTAGGTGTTGGGGTCCTAGCCAGAATTGGAACTGGGGCAGGGAGACTTGGTTCCTCATTCAGGTTTTATTAGAAATTGTCCCAGGAGTATCCTCCAGAGTCAGATTGACTCATTAGCAGTGGTCACCCTCCAGAACAGGAGTGCTCTAGACCACTTCACTGTACAGAAAAGGGGTGCCTGCCTCTTCCTAGGTGAGGAATGTTGCTATTACATAAATCAATCTGGGGTTGTTACCACCAAGGTCAAGGAACTAAGGGACAGAATACAATAATGAAAACCGGAACTAGAGGGCTCCTGGCCCTGGAATCTCAGCCAGTGGTCATCATGGCTCTTACTATTAGCTGGCCCACTGATCACTATTGTTATTCTGGCTATTATCAGCCTTCACTTGATAAACTCCTTGATGAAATTTTTGGAGACCACTGTAACCAACAGGGCCATGGACAGAATGTTAGCCCTATGAAGCTATTGGCCACTAGAGGATAATGATGCCCTATAGATATGTCCCCTTGTTAGGGCATCAAAGGGGGAAATGCAGAGAAATATTGCCTCCCAACATGGCCAACAACCTAGTTCAGGACCACCCCTGGAGTCACTTTTTGGTTCTTCCTCTCCCTGAGCCCCTGTTCCCGCCAACCCTAGCCCACATGGGAAACTGATGTTATTGGAAATACTATGCTATAAATTTCCCCACCCTGCCTTTGTTTGGGGCTCAGACTTTGGAGGCAACTCCTCTGGACCTGCTGGCATGAAATAAACAGCCTGAACTTGGGGGTTAGGGTTAGTGTTAGGGTGTTCTTCGTGCCGCTTGGTCTTTCTGACAGGAGAATGGGTAAAACCTTCTGTAACACTTTATTTTGAAGATGATTATAGAGAAGTTAACTGACTAGTCAGTTGGTCATAAAGTTATGGCTTATTTTTAGATTTTAGAAGACTCTTATAGTTTCTTGCAATCTTTTTTTTAGCCCATCAACTATCATTAGAGTTAGTGTATTTTACATGTGCCAAAGACAATACTTCCAATGTTGCCCAGGGAAGCCAAATGGTTGGACACTCCTGCTCTAAACCTAAACTCTATCTGAACAGTAAAGCTATCCTTATTCCTAAACCTAACCACATCCCAAGCTCTAATTCTAATGTAACCTTCCTCTAATACTAATACTCACCTCAAACATTACACTAAATGCAACCAAAACCAAACTTGATGCTACATTATTCCTGTTTCTAAAGTCCACCCAAAGGCTACTCTCAATACTAACACTAAATCTAATCCTGACCTCAATTCTAACTCTAACACTGATTCTTACCCTAAGACAGACCATATACTCAAACACATTAAACTTGATCCTAAGCATGCCCTTAACCCCACACTCAATCTTAACCCCAAACCTAACATTAAACTGGGAAGTTCTTATGGGAGCTCCTTCATAGATAACTAACTGCTTTTCTCCAGTTGCTTATAAAACTGTTTCTTTTTCTTTAATCTTTGCCATTTTAAATATAATGTGTCTTTGTGTGAACCTGTTTGGAATTGTCTTGTGTGGGACTCACTGTGCTTCCTGAGTTTGTGTGTCTATTTTCTTTGCCATGTTAGGAAAGTTTTCAGTCATTATTATTTTCAAATATGTTCACTATCTCTTGCTTTCTCTCTTCTCCTTCTGGTACTCCTATTATGTGAATATTGTTCTGCTTGATGTTGTCCTAGAGATCTCTTAAACTATTCTTATTCCTTTAGATTTTTGTTTTCTGTTCTGATTGTGTGTTTTCTGCTATCTTGTCTTCCAAATTTTTTATTTGATCCTCTGCTTTGTATAGCCTGCCGATGATTCTTTGTAGTACATTCTTCATTTAAGATATTGTATTGTTTACTTCTGAGCAGTTCTTTTTAAAATTGTTTCTGTTTCCTTTTTCATGCTTATTAGCTGTTTGTTGAAGTTCTCACTATGTTCTTTGAGCATCCTTATAACCATTGTGTTGAACTCTGTCTCTGGTAGTTTTTTGCCTCCACCTCATTTAGTTCATTTTCTAGACTTTCCCTTTGTTCTATCATTTTATATAGTTATTTGTCTCCTCATTTTGGCTGCTTCTGTGTGTTTGTTTGTATTAAGTAGATATGTTATGACCTTATGTAGTAGGTGCTCTATGGGACCTAGTGGCACATCTCCCTGGTCACCTAGGCTCCTGAAGTGTCCCTTGTGTGGGTGGTGTAAGCTCTTCTGTTGACAATCAAGACTTGATTGCAATTGGCATGTCAGTGGGTGAGACTGACCCTTAGGCTGAGTGGTTGCAGGGTTTGACCACATTCACAGATTATTGGCTTCCATTTGGGGAAGTTTTATCTCATGTAGTAAAACTTGCCCCAGAGGGCTCTGGTGCCTGTTGATATCCCCCTTTTGGGGGTGCCATTTGTGGGACTAATTGGACAGTGCTCTGCTGTAGTTTGAAGCCAACTTCTAATTATGTTGGTTTTGGGTCCTCTAGGGAGGAACTCTAATGCGGTTTTTAGTCATTATTGCCTGCGTCAAGACGAGCCAGGGAATACCTGGTAGGAGCTACAAAGCAACATATGTTGGTTGCAACCTGCGCTTTACCTAGAGGTATATGGGACAGGCCATGCTGCCAACCATAGACAGCTGCCTCTAATACAGGGTCTGTGGTAGGTCCACATAAAGCCAGGACACTCAAAAGTCTGCTGCCACCTACTGGCTCCCATAAGGTTAAGCCACAGTTAAAACTTTCTGTGGTATGGAATTGGGTGTGGTAGCATCTCAGTGAGTCATCAGAGTGGAACAAGTGGAGCTCACCAGTCCTATTCAGATATAGATTTGGCCATGGGTATGGGAGAAGAGCACAACACAAAAAAGATGGCACCCACCTGCCAGCTGCATGAGAAGAAGACTTTATATAGGAAAAATGGTGACTGTCTTTCCGGTACTCACCATGAAGTTACACAATTCAGTTTCTCCTTGTATGTTTCTGACACCCCCTGAGTAACCACTTCTCCCCCAGAGCCCAGGGTGAGTGCCTATGTGGGCACTTTAATAAGACATCTAGGTTTCTAGCAGCCATCTGTTCCACTCAGATGGTCAAAATTCACACTGTTTTACAAAGTCAGATGTTGCGGTGGTTCCTCTTTCTGGTACTTGTACACCAGCTGGGGAAGCATGGTGTGGGGTTGGGGTTCCTAGCTCCTCCATTGGGAACTTCTAGGGCCAAGATATTTCTCCCAATTTTTAACCACCACATGTGGGTATAGAACCAGTCGTTTGGCATCTCTACCCCTCCTATCAGTTTTAATATGGCTTCTTTTTTATACTGCTAGTTATACAACTTTGTTCAACTAGACTTCAGGTGGTTATCCAGGTTGATTGTTCTTTAATTTACTTTTAATTTTGATGAATTCATGAGGCAAACATAGCTGTCATCTACTCTGCCACCTTGACTCTCAGAAGGCATTTACTTTTAAAACCTGGTTTATTTCAGCTTTCTATTTGATCAATTAGTGACAATTAAGACTTAAAAAAAAAGAAGTTAAGAGTTTATCCATTAGGCTTTTAGTGTCTACAAAGTGAATATTATTATAGAGCATGTAGAAAGCAGCAGATAATTAAAATGTATCTCCAGATATAATAAAAAGTAAATTTACTCTATTTCACTCAGCCTTAATGAAAAAATCCTTACAATGGTTTTCAAGGCCTTTGATCTGATGTCTCTAACCTCTCTGTCTCCACCTGCCATTTCTCTTTTCTTCTGTAATAATATTTCAGCTGCACTGTAATTCTTGATTTTCTTCCTTAATGCCAGTTAATCTATCATCTCTAAGCCTTTATCCTTAATATTTTTTATTCTAAAATTCTCTTTCCCCAAAAATTTCTGCAAGATTTGCCCCATTGTCTCTTCCTTGGCTTTGTTTAAATGTTATCTTCTCAGTTAGCCTTATCGTGACCTTCCTCTTTGTAATTGTAAATCCATCCCTAGAATTTCTACTCCCCTTAATTGCTGTATTTATTTCATTGGTGTTATTATCACCTAAGATTCTATATATTTTGCTTATTTATTTTTTAATAACCATCTCCCACAACCAACTAGAATAGATATTCTCTGAGGACAATAATTTTTATTTTATGATTATTCCCCATGGCTGAATAGTTCCTGGCATACAAAATAGTCATCAATAAGTATTCAATTACTAAATGAACAATCACCTAAGGAAAGAGTGTTTGAGTAAATGAATCACAAAGCTAGAATGATGTTATCTCCAATAGTCATTTTGGGAAAATTTGATATTAGGCAGTCATACTATGTTTCAAATAACAAAAATTGCTCAGTGATTATTTTATTAATTTCCTGCAGTAAAAATATTTAAGAAAAATAAAAACTTTTTATAGTAAATAATATTTCATAAAATTATAAATGCTTCTATAGCACAAAAGCTATACTTGGGGTTAAAAATATTTAAGCATTGATTTTAATCAGTCTATCTACATTAAAAGTAATAAAATTTTATT
Organism: Lyroderma lyra; assembly: GCA_004026885.1. Lineage (NCBI taxonomy): Eukaryota > Metazoa > Chordata > Mammalia > Chiroptera > Megadermatidae > Lyroderma > Lyroderma lyra. Next base: position 24,778 of record PVJL010008460.1, read on the forward strand.
TTTGCAGTATCATATTAACAGTACAATTATTATTTGTAATTTTTATAATGGAGAAATTCTTAAGGCTAGCAGCAAAGCTCTAAATTAAATGACCTCTTACAGGTTTATTTTAATACAGTATATATAATTGAAATGACAGTTTCAATCAGTAGCATCATAATGTGTTGAAACATAAGCCAAAGGAGCTAGTTATTTTACAGAACTTATTTTTATATTAAATTGTGCCATGCAATGTTCTTCAGCATATGTTATCTGAATGCCAATTAATACCCAAGCAATAGTTAAGCACCCAGATTAATGTTTCCATCCACCACATGAAGTGATTCTGAAAATGCCTATGGAGGTAATTGCAAACTTATTTTAGGTCCAAATGCATTAATTTAGTTATATAGCCAGCAGAGTCAAATTTGAATGCAGCCTAAACAAGGTGTGGTTCAGCAAATTATTCTGAGCATACTTGTCAAGGTGGCTTCAAAGTGATAATTCGGATAATAACAAATGATATCCTCAAGGTAGTGAATTTTCAGGTATTGTATAATAAAAAGAGAACTTTATTGTAGAATATAGGGAAGTACTTAGCACATATTTAAAACAACCTCACAAAATAAAAGTGAAATATTAAGATTGTTTATTGAGGATCATATATTTATAAATTCTACTTAATTTGTGTACATCAAAAAGATCTATTACACACCTTTAAGTAACACTTTTGCAGAATAAACGTTTTATTTTTTTCATCTTGTAAACAAGTAGAGGAGATAAGGGGTTAGAGTATTTCTCCCAGAGAAGGGACAGCGCTCCTTCCGCATAGTTACACGGACTCACCCCGCTTTCCACCCACACACAGGATCCGGCATAGAAACTTTTGAACACAGCAGCTAAAATTTCTGGAATTAAAGTGGCAATTCAAGTTAATGACAATAATAATATTAATAATAATTGCCATAATAAAAATTACCATTTATTGAACACTTACTATTTGTTACACATAGTGTAAATCAATTTAAATACATAATTTAACTTTCAAACTAATATTTGGAGACAGTATTGCTATATTTATTTGATAGATGTAAAAATTAGCCCTAATTAATAATCATAGAAAATAACGGAGCAAAAAATAGCAAATAGTAGAGTGTGGATTGAAACTCAAGTCTGTCTTATTCTAGAGTTCTTAATCTTAAGAATAACATTATAGTATACAGTATACGATGGTATAGTTACAGGCAGGTTTGACATCCTTCAGCGGGATTAGTATTTTGTACAATTTCCAAAATTCTCTTGATCACCTACCTCACATTCCCATAAACATTAGCTGGTAAGAGAGATGGCTTTAACCACTGACACTTTTTTTTTGTCATTCTGCATTCAAGGGTGTTGTAATACTGCTATATTAAACGATCAAGCTACTGACAGAATATTCTTTAAAATAGCGCTCATATAGCTTGTCTCTCACAATCTATGATGTGATCCTATTGGTCTGCTATTATTCTTAAAATGCTTACATAACTTATTTGGGCAATAGGATTTCTAAATATCTTGGACAAATCATATAACTACTGTACATTCAGTTCTCATCTCTGTTAAATGGATATAATGTGACATACTTTTCGTTGCTGTGCTGAGAAAGTATATTTCAAGATTATGGTGAAACCTGGGTGTTTGAGGTTACTGGGCCAGGTTGAGTGGGGGGACAGTCACTTAAGTACTTTTATATGATAACCACTTAATAAAAGTAAATCTATTGAAACAAAGTGTTATTTATAAAGGACAACATTTATACCAGGTCTGGCACTATACTAGGTGATACAAACTGTGAATAAAAGAGACATTTTCTTCATATGTTTGTGAACAAACAGGTAGAAAATGTCAGATTATGACTAGCTCAGGCAGTGATGAGTAGTAGTGATGCACTGTGGGCCTAATTTGGTGTCTACAGTTGGATCAGGCCTGTCTGAGAAGAGTTACGTTTACAATGAGACCCGATCAATGAAAAAGAGCCAGGCATATAAGGCAAAAGGAACAATTTAGGCAAAAGGTCCAATTTGAAGAGTTTGGCAAGTTGAAGGAACTGAGCAGACACTGGCAAAATGTGGGCACTGGCTCCCATGAATGGAAATAAGAAAAGTATGTGGAAAAATGATGTGGTCTATGCAGGGTGTCAATGGTGCCAAATAGCACTGAGATCATTGCTGAAGACAGACCTAAGAAAACTAATTCTTGTCATGAATAATGCCTAAGGGGTCATGTTGACTTGTGGCCCAAGGACCACCCACTGGAATGAGCCTGCTCCAACCTGCACGTTGAAATCACCCTCCACTTCCTTCCCAGTCCCTCTTATTTCCAATGAGCCCTGGGCAAGCATTTCTGTTCTCATATCACCAAAGCAGACACCAACAAAACAACTTTGTGAAGTGCTCTCTGTTAGAACACGTTTTCCTCTCAGACTGCAGCTGTTTGATGAGCTGATCAGTTCTTGGCCTTGCAGCCCTACAAAGTGGCTTTGCTCAGTCACTTTTGCATTAAGTCTTTTAAAATGAATGACCCTGGTCAATGGAAGGTCATATTTGCAGTCTGTGTTGTTTATAGGTGAAAACAAACATGCCAATATCTGGAGAGCATTTTAAGACACATTTTAAACTGTGCACTGACTTAGAGGAACTTGGAAAATTAAGGTAATTTTGTAGAACTGAATAAAAACCCCTACCTAATGAAAGACTCACAAATTTGATTCTGTCATCCTTCTTCTGACTTCTCCTAATGACAGAATTAAAAATATTTGCTATTTTATTTTATTTTATTTTATTATTTGCCTGAGTAAAACAATACTGTGATCCAAGTAAGTACTGTGGCTCCTTGTTTATTTTCTGGAAGAGGGGCATTGGTTTGAAGAAAGAGGGAGGGAGGGAGGGAGGGAGAGAGAGACAATAAATGTAATACTTGAGTATGCTAAAACAGATTATGATAGTTCAACAAATTACAGTTTTCTGTGTCCTAAGAGGCAGTTGGTCCTTTTTACCTGTAATCAAACTGAACACCAGACATTTATTTTAGACAAATAACATTAATTGGAAAGATAACTAGTTGCTTCCCTATTAAAAAGCAGAGGTACTAATGAAATAGTGCTGATCACTGTGTTTTCAACAACTGATACTGGAAGACACATCTGGCTGGAAGGGCTGTAGCGATATGACGAGAAAATATCTCTGAAATGAAGCACTGCTTTTGTGTTTTTCCTTAGACCTTCCAGAAACATCATCTTTGGTTTCAGACAAGTGACAGCCTGCCTTGTGAAATCACAGATGCACTGGTTGCCTGAGACACTCCACACAACACTGTTGTTTCATGTGCTGTTGTCTCTGGCTGCAAGAGGCATAATCTGTTCAGGAATGAACTGGGATGTTCTGCATCAAATCTATTGTGTAGGAGAAACTGCAGAGATTCTATGTTTTAATACTTCAGCTAAGTGTGTCACTCAGGGTAATGACATTTTCCGCAGAAGCCCTTAACCAGACTTCTCTTTCCTTGATGTGACAGGTGGGAAAATAGCAATGGTTTATCAGAATGGCTAAGTATGGAAAGGTATGTATGTTTTGTAAAAGAGAGCCAAAGGTCTGCAGATATTCAAGTGACTGGAGAAATTGAAGTACCAGTGATTGAGAGAGTTAACTGAAGATACTTCCAACCCTCAGAGAAAGTACAGCATTAAGTGCTAAGTGTCAGTACCTTAACAGACAACAAAATCACTATGGTGATCAGATTTGTGGCATTTGAATGAAATTTTCAGGGTATTGGTCAACAGTGAAGACAAACAGGATTGGCTTTCTGTTTATAATTCAAGGCATCCCATCACTGTCTTTTAAGCTGCTTCCATTTACAGAATACCCATTGGCTACAATGTGCCTCACATTTTTGAAACCAAAAACACATATTGCTTTCCCAAATTCTAAATTGTTTTCTCTTGTTTTTCAGATTTCTCCTCTGTCTACCTCAAATCATTATTCCCATTGCATTCTCTGCACTTGCATCCCTGCAGCTGAATAAGGCTGGAAAAAATACTACAGCCATGCTGTTTGCTTTAGCTTTAAATCCATGAATATTATTTTTGTGGGCCCTTTGTGCTGCAGCCTAACAACCTATATCTCTGATCTTCTCACTCTCTAATCTCCTAGATGTTTGAATACATTTTCTTCTCTTTTCAAACCTGCAAAAGTTTTATACCACTTTTATTCTCAAATGATGACCTTACTTGCTTATTTATTTAGAAAGTAAAATCAGTCAGAAAAGAGTTTCCATAAGCTCCCATCTTCACATCTGTTTTCTCATATTTTCACCTACTCACTCTGACTTCAGTAGATTTACATTGGATGAATGTCTATGGTCCAGAGGCCAACCTCTTCACTTGAGCTCTATATGCTCACTCAAGAACATTGCTCCACTAATCCCACAGTATTGTGTGTCATCAATCTCCCCTTCTTTTAATTTCCTCAATGTACAAACATCCTGTAATGTCTTACTATTAATGAACGGTTGGACGGGGGTACTTCCATCCATACAATATAATACTAATTAGAATTAAAATGGAACTAATTATTGACATACTCAGCAATTGGGTGGAGCTCAGTAGTTTTTTTTGTTTGTTTGATTTTGGTTTTGATTCCCTGATTGGTAATTGAACCCAGGCCATGGTGGTGAGAGCACCAAAACCTAGTCACTAGGCCACCAGGTAACCTAAGTAGTATTAAGCTGAGTAAAAAAAGCCAATATCAAAGGATCACCCACTGTATGATTCCATTTATATAACATTGTAGAAATACAAAATTATAGAAATACAGACAAAATTAGTGGTTGTCAGTGGTTAGGACTGGTAGCAGAGAGGAGGGAAATTATGATATAAATAGGTAGCATAAGAGAATTCTTTGTGGTGATTGGTGATGAAATAGTTCTGACTTTTTATTGTGATAGCAGTTACATGACTCTACATGAGTGATAAAATGACTTAGAACTATATCTCACATCATAATAATGACAGTTTCCTAATTTTGATATTGTAGGATAGTTATGTAAGATGTAAAGATTGGACAAAACTGGATAAAGAGTATAAGGACCTCTCTGTACTATCTTGGCAACTTTTTATGAATCTATATCCATTTAAAAATAAAAAGTTAAAAATATATAGATGTATTATAGAATTGTATGCTTTAAACTGATAGAATTTTAGTAGTAAATTTTACCCCAATAAATTTAACAAAAAATATACACACAGTCAAGTATGCTATATATCAATTTTTTTCATATCAAAGGTCACCAAATATGTTAACTTGTACTGACAGGTTGACTAACATTAGAACAAGTAATAAATAATAACAAAAATAAAAAATATCAAAACAAAAAATTCTTATCTTGGTTGCCTATTCTTCTCCAACTACTACTTCATGTCTCTGCATTTTTTCACAGAAAATACAGAAAGAGTTAGTAATACTCCCTGTCTCCAAGTCCTTTTTCCCACTCTTTATTGAATCTGCCTTAATCAGTAATTAATTCCAATCACTCCAGTGATATTGTTCTCATCAAAGCTACTATTGATGGCATTGCTAACTCAAATGTCCAAGTCTTTCCCCTCATATTAGTAAACCTACCAGCAGCATTTGTGATAGTGTATTTCTTCCTTCTTTTTAAATACTTGTTAAATAAGTTGTATCCAGGATATCACACTCTCCCAGTTTTTGTCCTTATGCCCAGCTATTTCTTCTCCATCTGCATGACTTGTTCTTCTCTATCTCTTAGACATATTATCCATGAGTAGAACTAGGACTTAAGAGTTTGGAGTATGTTTCTTCCATTTCTACATTTACTTCCATGTTTCAATACCACCTATTTACTAATAATTTCTGAAATTTATATCTCCAGCTCTGACCTCTACCTCTGCACAACCAACAGGCACCTCAATATTAACGTATTCCAAAGCAACCTCTGCTCTCACTCTTTCCCAATCTGTTCCTTCTCTTGCTTTACTTATTTCAGTTAATAGCAACTCCATTTTTTAAATCACTTAGGTTAAATACCTAGGAAATTTCCTTGATACCTCTCTATTTCCTACACCATACATACAATATATCAGGAAATACAAGGATATCTATCTTAAAAATCTATATAGACTCTGCCCCCTTCTCACACTTCATCACACTGGTTAAGTCACTACCATTTCAATCTATATTATTGTAATATCACCCTGACCAGTCTTTTAACTTCTGTTCTTTCCTTTTCTTGCATCTAGTCCAAATTCAGCATTCAGAAGGATCTATTTGAAATATGTGTCATATCATACACCATATAAAAGTTCTATTACATTTAAGTGTACATCTTTCTGGGAATATATGCTTTATGTATCTTGGATAAATGCCTAAGAATGGAATGTCTAGGTCACATTGTAGGTGTATGTTTAATTTTTAAAGAAACTTCAAAACTGTTTTCTAAAGTATTTGTATCATTTTACATTTCCACCAACAGTGTATAAGAATTCTAGCTCTTTTGTATAATTATTTATAGTGACAAAAAGAAGGTCAGTTGTTCCTTGGTGGGAAAAAAGGAAATAGATATGAGAAGGAAGGGATGAATTACAAATAAGCTACTAGGAAACTTTTGGGAATGATGAATATGGCCATTACCTTGAGTCTGGTAATGCTTTCATGTATATATGCATATTGTAGAACTTATTAAATTACATGCTTTAAATATATAGTTTATTAAATATTAATCATACCTCAAAATAGTTATGAAAATAATACTAATAATGTTGCATATAGTTATGATTATTAAATGAGGCAATATAGGCATTAAGTACTAACCTGGTTTTTGTTAAGTCCTTAATAAATGATGACTATAATAACTTTGTTATTGGTAATAAAATAACTAATCTTGCACTTTGCATAAATTGAAAGTTGGAGAAAAAATAATCTTTTTTGAAGTTTAGTTGGCATGAGTTGCACTTTTAAGAAGAATGTTTGACTTTAAAATATATATGAAGTTTTAAAATCTTTTCTCCACTATGAATGAACATATTTAATTTCTTGAAAAGAAAACATAAAATTAGAGCAAATTTTATAAAACATGATGAACGTGATTTTAACTCCTTTGTTCAATGCTTTAGTCGGGCACACAGGTTAGAATTATGGAACATTACTCAAGGTATGAATCAGTGGCCACAGAACAAAGTGAAACTAAGTGGTCAGCTTTGAGCTTTCTTAATAGGGAGTTTGTACTGAATCAGTGTTGTGCAAAAAACAAAACAAAACAAAACAATAACCAAAAAAAAACCCTTTATTTTATTTTAGTTATGTTCTCTTATTCCTTGTTATTAGACTTAATTGTCATCTCACAATTTTGAAGTCTCTTTGATTAAATGATTTTTGGCATTTTGGATTTCCATTTTGAGAAAATGCATTTTTGGCCTCAGTGATTGCTATGTTTCTCTATTTGTAAGAACATAGTTCATCTAAGAAGAAATTTAAAAAGATAAAACAATAGCAGCAAAATCTAGGTATGACTTCTGATCCTTTCTTCAGCAACTGAATCTGATAATCCCAATTTTAATTGAAATAATTGTGTTAAAATAATAAAGGTTATCCTGATGCAATGGAGAAAAAAATACAATTAGACTTCATGTGACAGAAATAGAACATCAAATGATGTTGATTTTCGAAAAAGGTTAGTTACTATTCTTTTTTCTTTTAAATTTCTTATTCTAATTTTTAAATAATCAAGTATCTAGTTAAACTTATTTATTCTATTTTTGAGTTTATAGACAAAAAAGGAATACATGCATAGCACACAGTCTTTAAATTGACTACAATAATGACTACTGCATTTACTATACCTCTTTAGCTAATTTCTATGTGTTGGCAAGATCCTTTATTAAGGATCATTCCTCGGATATATGGTTTACCTTGCAGGATATTTGTGGTAACCATTGTTTTTGATTCTTCAGATATTATAGAATAATTTGTAGGTGTTAACTGCAGGAGCATTTGACTGCTAGAACCAGAGTTATAAAGCTTCAACCTACTGTATTTAGTTACTAGGAGATAAATTTATTTAATACTACAAAAGGCCATAAAGAGAAGCTTTAAAAGAATGATTATTACCCAGACAACACAAATTGAAATTTCCTTATCTAAAACACAAAATATTATTTTCAAATATAAATATAAACTCACTTCATAGTTCCTAGGGCCAATGGACTTATATATTCCTGTGGTGAACTCATAAGTACTGATTGACAGGGCACACATGGCAGGTTGCTAATAGGCTGTACGATGAATAGAGAAAGAACACAGTGTATGAATTACATTTTTTAAAATGTTGAACTTGTTGGGTGATATTGGTTAGTTAAAATTACATAGGTTCCAGGTGTACACTTTTACAGCATATTGTCTGTTTGTTGCATTATGTGTTCACTACCCAGAGTCAGTTCTCTTTCCATCACCAAGTACTTGATTCCCTGTCCCTCCTCTACCACCCCATCTCTCCTCTTCCACACTTCCACTCCAACCCTCTCTCTCTTCTCTTCCTTTCTCCCCCTTTGTCTCTGATAACCACTAAACTATTGATTGTGTCCATGAGTTTTTGTTTCTTTGCTGTTAGTACTTGCTTTGTAAATTTTGGTGCTTCCTGATTGGGGGCATACATATTAATGAATGTCATGTCTTCTTGTGGTTGTATTCTTCCTTTTATTACTATGAAATGTCCATCTTTGTCTCTTGTTGTCAAGTCCAGCTCGACAGTGGCTAGGGGTGCATGAAGGGCACTGCAAAACTTAAAGAAAGACACACACAAGATAGAAAAGATGCGAACAGGGAACTCAGAGCCTCAAGGACTAAAAGCCCCGACCATGGGTTTCTAATCATATTTATTACTTAAAGAAACAAGGTTAAAAAAGAAAAAAAACAACTTTCTTTCATCAGCATTGCCATATCCTTGAATGTCTCGAAATGGTATGAGAAAGCCGCATATCTCTTCCATAAACAGACGGTGTAGCCAAGACAATGTTCTGTCTGGCGGGACCCAGTGTTTCGGATTCCACACCTCTGTTTACTTCAGGAAAACAGCCCAGCTGCAGACCATCTCTCCATATTTCTCTCCACATCTTGTTACTTTTTTTTATCCTGAAGTCAGTTTCATCAGATATCAGTGTGGCAACACTTGCTTTTCTCTAAATGCCATTTGCTGGGAGGATTTATTTCCATCATTTCACTCTGAGCCTGCGTTTGTCCTTATGGCTGAGATTTGTCTCTTGGAGACAGCATATGGATGAGTTTTGTTTTTCAATCCAGTTTTTTGTTCTGTGCCTTTTCATCGGTGTGTTCAGTACATTTCCATTTAGGGTGATGATTGATATATGAGGATTTCCTATATATCAATTACTTCTTTCCTTTTTCTAAAAAAATTCTTTTTCATTGTTCTGATTCTTCCTCATTTATTTTGATATTTTGTTTCAGATTGAAGAGCCTCCTTTAGTATTTCATGAAATACCAGCCTTGTGCTGAAGAATTTTTTCAGCTTCTGTATGTCTGAAAAAATTCTATTCCTACTTTATATCTAAAGGATAATTTTGCTGGAAGATTTAGTCTTGGCTGGAAGTTTCTTTCTTTTAATGTTTTGAAAGTTTGATTCCACCCACTGCTGGCTTGTAGAATTTCTGCTAAGATGTCTGATTATAGCCTAATAGGCTTTTCTATAAAGCAGTGGTTCTCAACCTTCCTAATGCTGCCACCCTTTAATTCAGAACCCCTCTCCTTCCCATGTCACTACTTTTGGGGTGAGTATTATGGGTTAACCACTACTCTACTTTGGGCCTCCTGTCTACTCTCGTTCTATGAACATCCAGACACCTGACTGGGAGGTCCCCTCGTTTTGAGTATCCTCTTTCCTGGTGATGACTGGGAGAGAGAGATCACTCCTATGCTCTCAAGAGCTCTAGAGGAATCTAGAAGACAACGAGGATGCTCTTTGCCTCTCCTTTCCTCACCGGTTGCCTAATTATACTCACCCTCTATGCCCGATCGGCTCCTCATAGTCTAAACCACCTTGGAATCCGCCACTTGGCTGCCTCCTTGCCAATCTCAAGCCTCTTGGGCTGGCAGGTGAGATCAAACCCAAATGACTGGTCTTTCTCTGCAACACGGTCTGGCCCCAATATCGGCTCGACAACCAGTCACAATGGCCTGAAAATGGGACCTTTGATTTCAATATCCTCACAGACTTAGACAATTATTGTCACCGCACTGGCAAGGACCCTGAGATTCCTTACGTGCAAGCTTTTTTCTCCTTCCACTCTCTTCCCTCCCTCCACCAATCTTTCTCTACTTTCCAGATTCTTCTGGCTCTTGAATCTAAGCCCCTTTTTAAGGGATCCCCAAACCCCTTTGTTCGCTCTTCTATGACCCCACTATCTCATGTGTTTGCTGTCCTTTGTGGGCACGGGTCAGACAGTTAAAAGCCGTTAGAGCGTCTGCCGCTTGAAGACTCCTGTGACAGGATAACCTGGTCTTGGAACAGGTCACTTAGGACCTGCCAGGCACAAGACAAATCCAAGCAACTGTCAGGTCTGTGTTTGTACGGCATGACGTCTCTCCGGAGACTTGATTTTCTCTCCCTCTGCTTCCTTTCCATCTTGCTGACTTCTGCAGGGAACCTCAGGTCACTTCCCTCTCTGCTTCAATTCCCAACTGAGTCCTCTCTGCCCCATTCATGCTTTGTCCTGGAGGGGGACAGATCCTAGAGCTGCAGGTGCACAGGCGGTCCTGGGAGCTCCCTCTCTCACCATCTCTCCACTCCCTTTCTTGGGAACCCTACCTTCTCGGGGTACCCAACTCCCAGCATGTGGTGGCCACACATGCTGTGAGGCCCCTATCTTTTCCTTTTGAGTTTCTTGAGAGGCCCTGAGGGAGATGTCTCTGGGAACTGAGGATTCTTGGCCAGGGCCACTCTCTGGTAGAATCAGAAATCCAGAGCACCACCTGGGGATCTCTCTATGGCCCGTAAGGGTGTGAGACTCCTTTCCTCTTCCTCTGTTCTCTCAGACCTTAGGCTCACTCTATCTGTCCTCTGTATCTCCTCAGACCCTTTTGTCTCTTCCCCCAAAGTCTACTGGCCATTTTTCCTGCTGCCTGTACAACTCCCACTATCTGGAAACCACCACCCTCTCCACAACCTGCCCCCCCCATCTCCTTCTCATACTGGATCCAGACACCGCTCTAATTCTTCCCATCCCCCTCCTACTGGAGGAATTGTGTGCATCCATGTTCCTTTCTCTCTCTCTTGGACCTTTCCCAAGTTGAAAAATGCCTGGGATCTTTCTCGTCATACTCGGAAACCTTTATTACCATTCCACATCGAGAGCTCCTGAATCTTGCCTTCAAGGCATTTAATAATAGGGAGGAACAAAAAAATGGGACAAATGGAACAGAGATCAGGCTAAATACCAACTCTTGGCAAGTGCTTTTCAGCAACATGCCTCAAGCAAACCAGAAAAACAAGCCTGTGTCCTGGGGGCATAAATGCTCCAGACCAGGGCATTAGGCCAGGGCCTGCCCAAACCCTCGGCCACCGCTTGGTCCCTGCCCATGTTGTCACCAAAAGGGCCACTGGAGGGTCGACTGTCCCACTCAACAACCTGGGAATGGGCCAGCCCCCGCCTTCGGTAAGTCCCGTCCAGACAACTTCCCCCTGCTGCCTCGCTCCCAGATCTGTTGGGGTTGGCAGGTGAGGACTGACGGCGCCCTGGGTCCGCGGCCCCCACAGAGATCACTCAATCGGAACCCCGGGTAACGCTTCTGGTCTCAGGTAACCAAGCTCATTCCTCCTGGGTATGAGCCCACTTATTCCGCATTACCTGAGTTTGCTGGCCCCACCTTCCCCTCTCCTACCACCATTATTAGTGTCTTTGGTAAAATTACTCATTCTCCTTTTACACCCCCACTTCTTTGTACCTTTTACAATGTCCAATTTGACCACTAATTTCTAGTGATTCCTCAAAGCCCAATTCCCTTACTAGAGCGAGACATTTTATCTAAATTCAAGACCACCATCTCCTTCTCATTTACACCCCAAGATCACATCCTTATATTCTGGCTGCTCTAGCTCCAGGATCAGCCTCGCTCACCTCCACTGATCTCACCAACTCCTTTCCCCTATCCCCCTCTTCTGCTAACCCTCTAGTTTGGGATATTAACAATCCATCCACGGCTACATTTTAGATCTTGAGGAGAGCTAATTTTTCAACTTTTTCATTCTTTCTCTTTTCTTGAACTCTTATGCTGTCTTGAAGTTAGACCTGTTTTGTTAAAGGATCAAGAAACTGGGATGGGATTCTTTGTATGCAAGTTTTTATGTTGTAATGCAAAAAAACAAACTCTTGAAATGGTAACTAAACTGATCATTCAGAAAACAGGGAAATCCACTTGTCTCCTGGTTCCCTTATAATTAGAAACCAAATGTGTCTTCATATATTGGGTAAAAAAGGAAAAAGTCTTACCAGGCTTTCTCAATCTAGTAACTTAATAAAGTCTTGCAAAAAGCTCTAAAACAATCTTTTAGGCCCTCCATGCCATTGGAGAAAAACTAAGACAGGTCAGAGAAGCTGTCCTTGAAAACAGAGCTGCTATTGATTATCTACTACTAAGGCACAATCAGGGATGTGAAAAATTTAAGGAAATGTGCTGTTTTAACCTTTCAGACAACTCGCAGCTGACTGAAGGCAAAGGCAAAGTCAAACAAATTCATGACATAATAGCTAATATCAAACAGAGAGAAGATTTTTGGCCTTAATCTTTCTTCACTTACTTCCTGGTTTCCCAACCTTGCTAGTTTAAAAGAAACATTCCTCGTTTTTCTTCTGTTCACTGTTATAGGGATGATATTGTGCTGCTACATCCAATGCACCCCTGCTTGTAAGTCTCTTGCTAGCTGGATACCAAGACCTAAATAACGACCTAAGGCTAAAATCTACCTCCAACAACAAAGTAAACTAACCTGTCTCAAATCACTCTCATAGATATGAGACCCTATTACTGCCAGGGAGAAATGATATGGGCCAAACAGAGCAACCATCCCCCCACTTCACTAAAGACTCCTTTTCCTTGTTCTTTGAACTAAGTTGGTCAATCTACAAGTTTGCCTTAAAATTCCTTTTGTTTTACTATCGGGAAATTTTATACTTGTATTGATTCTTCAATCTATAATGCCTCTCATGACCACACCATGATTTTAAAAAGAAGACGGGGATTATGGTTACCTGTCCAAGCCCTTAGAGCTTGAGAAGGCTCCCCAACTGTCCACATTGTTTTACAATTCCTCCATAAGATTTTACATCAGACAAGGAGGTTTATTGGCCTCTTAATTGCAGCAATCATGGGAATCATAACAATAGCTACTACTGCTGCTATATCTGGAGTAGCTTTACATCAGATAATACAGACTACTTAATTTATACAGGAATGGCATAAAAATGCAAGTAAGGCCTGGACTCAACACATTAAAATTTACCAAAAAATTAGTATCAGATTGGCTGAATTGGAGACCACTGTGATTTTTCTTGGAGATCAATTCCAAAATCTCTGTACCATGATTACTCTAAAATGTGATTGGAATGTTTCTAACTATTGTCTAACTCCTTTTTCTTACAACCAAACTAGGACTTCATGGTCAGAGGTACGAGCTCATCTCTGGGGACATTCTCCCAGCCTTACCATAGATATTCTACAGCTGCAACGAGAAGTAGATCAGATGTCTCATGCCTCACTTTCTCTTCTACCAGGAGAGGAGACACTTTCCACAGCAGCAGAAGGATTATCTTCTCTAAACCCCCTCTCCTGGATAAAAACCCTAAGTGGAGGATTTGCAGGGGCAATTGCACTGTTGCAAATCATTGTTCTTTTATTTTATATAATTCTTAGATGTGGATGGACACAAGCTCTACAATGGTCCATACGTGCAGAAACTGCCCAAACTATGCTACACCTGGCATAAAGAGGCACATAGGAGCCAAGAGAAACAACTCTATATAAACACTATCCCAGCACCCCACCAGCATTTGCTTCCCTGATCGATGCCCCCCCTCCAGCAGGAAGTAGCTAGAAGAGCCAAGACTTCTGCCCCTTATCATATATAACAAAAGGCTGGAAATGATAGATTCTGTATGTTCCAGCATAGACCAGGAAACCAAAACTTAGCCCGGGTAACCCAGGAAACTGATAACTTAGCCCGGGAAACAATAACTTGGCTCGGGAGACTGAAACTTGCCCTAGCCCTTACCTTAGCCTGGTACATAGAAACCTATCCTTGACCAATCAGTAGTGATCACCTATACTCCCCTCTGCATTTTGCCTAACAACCTATTCCTCCCTCTGCATTTTGCCTAGCAACCCCCCTACTTATATGTCTTCATTCCCAATGATCATAGTTGCTGCTCTCCCATCATGAGGCAGCCTGGCAGCTTTTTCCCCAATAAAGCTTTTCACTGCCACCCGGTGTTTTGGCTCATTTCTATTAAGTATTTCTACTGTTAAACTTTTTAAAAATTTTATAAACTTTTTACTTCACCACTGTCTATGGTGGTGATGATTCTTGCTGGCAATTGAATTACTTTAAGGTATTCTATAGTTTCTATTCATTCCAGGATTATGTTAATGATTTTAATGTTTTGTTTTGTCTTTTAGTGGGGGGAAGAAGAGGCTCTATAATTTTCCAAAGAGAATAAAGCCAGATTTCATTGTTTTAAAATCAGATTTTAACTTTGTGTTCTATCATGTAGCAGAGATATTTTCTTCCATAGAGATGACTTTTATTTATCCCGGAGTCTACATCATAACGACTAGGTCATTTAATCTTTGTATTTCCAAAGCCTGGTATGAAAGGTGTCAACATATGCTTATTAACTGGAAGAAAAGAAAAAGAAAAGCTGCTAGTAAATTTACTATATGTTTCTAAAATAAGTTGGCCATATTTTTCTTAAGTAGCCTATACATCATTAATTTGAAAACTGTATTTTACTTTTTGTGAAAAGTATAAATAATACATCTGGAGTGAAAGTCTTTGAAAAGGATAATTTTATCTTTTTTCCCCAGTATACACTGAAAAGGGGCAGTGTGGTAGACCTCAGTGCTGAATCACCGTGTATTCCCTTTGGCCAGTGAAAATGAATGGAAGTGATATGTATCACATCTTATGAAGTTCTCTGCATCTCTCCTTTTCTTCTGTCTTGGTAGTTAGTGAAGTTTCATATGATGGAGACCAGATTTTCAAATAAGAGTGATGTGTCCCTGAGACTCTCATCAACCTATCATAAACATGTTGCAAGAAACAAGTTAAGTCATTGAACTACTTTTTGTTATAAATAATAGAGTTGAGATTCTAATTATTGCTCACATTCACCTTATTATTTTCTGCCATTAATTTTTCAACCATATATTTTTACATCTAATACACTAGGAGTGTACCTATGTCAAAAAGATACTATTATAGAGAGGATGCCAAAAATACATATACACATTTTAAGAAAGGAAAAAAATGTGTTAAAATTGTAATACTGAATATATACCAATTAAAAAAAAAGATGAATATAAATCGTGTTAGGCTTCTGCAATTACATGAGGTACTCAAAGTGGTTATCATCAATATTTATGTAATACAATATAACATCACTTAAAATGTGTGTGTGTGTGTGTGTATATATATATATATTTGACACCCTCAGTATAATGCATTTTCTCATGATTGTATAACAGATGCTTAAAGACAGAAATTTAGAAGTTATGGAGACCACTACCCTCAAGTTTTAATTTCAATTTTCAAAGAGAATCACTGTTAAAATTTGCATATTTATATTTGAGCCTTATTTCTAAAAAGTATTCTTAAATAACTGTTTTATATGCATAGGCCTACATGTTTTTCCACATAAAATAATTTTTTAAAATATGTAATAGGAGTCAATAGAACAAATAGTCACATATATTAAATTCTAACTGTAGGGAGTCTTTCCTCTTAAGAATACCTCAGGTCCTGTGTTGAATAGCTATATCCTATTTTTAGAAAGAGTGATGTGGAATGCCAGTAACTTTTATTTTGTAATTTACCACATTTTGTTTCTCTTGTAGTGTCATACCCATGAAAGAAAAACTTGTACTTACGAAGCACTTCCTATTTGTCAGTGTGCTTTTTTATTTACTTTTTCTTATTAAGCCTCATACTATACCTGTGCAATAAATGTAGGTGAAACTTTCTCTATTTCTTCTAAGTGAAAATGTGATTTGGCAAGTCTGATAGCTGGTGCTGAGGAAATGCAACTGAAAGCCCAATGCTATTGTATCCATTTTATTTGTCCTGATATTGTAGGATTTTCCTCAAAAGAAATTAATGATTTTTACTTGCCTTAATAGGGAATGATAGACACAAAAATGAAATATCATTTATTCCAATTTTTGCATAGAAAGATGCTCACTGTATATCCCTAACATTTTATTTGAATGTATGCTGAGAATGGGCCTAAATCTCAGTATACCTAATGAAGTATGCCTATCATAATTAGAGTCACACCCAAGACATTTATTGAATATAAGAAATTATTATTCTGCCTGGCTCAAAGGCTCTTGGAATTAGTGGAAAAGCACTGGAGTAAGTATCTAAACTCACCTCCATGTAGTCTTTTAATCTTTATGTTTCAATAATTTTATGGGTAGAATTGGGATAATAATAAATCCCTTGTCAAGGGTTTTCAAAACTCACACACTTAGAGATAATTACTGTGATTGGCAAATAGTTCCTACTTGATAAATTATAGCAAGATTTCCATTTTAAATTCATTATTTTCTAGTTTTGGAAGATTGAGGTTAGGTATGGGGTCAGAGAGCTCATTTGTTTATGGGGAAAATCACTCTATGGCAAAAGGTAAAGCCAAAATCTTTTTTTTCCTACATAGAGATACTCACTACACCACAAAAACAAAGTAAACGTTTATCTTTGTGGGCAGAATTTAATCTAAGAATTGTTTCATCTAGGAAAAAATGTTTGCTTTAAAAGTAGATGTTTATGTGGAATCATCTTGGAAAAATATTTTCTAAAGCAGTTTCAGAATAGTGATTTAGAGAGAAGTTCTAAAATCATTCTACCTGAGCATGAATCAGAATCCTCATTTACTGTTTGACTTCGGCAAACTATATATATATATAACCTGTAATGTGTGTGTGTGTGTGTGTGTGTGTGTGTGTGTGTGTACATAGATATAGATGATGTAGATATAGATATAGACACACACCCACATAAACACACACACACACACACACACACACACACACACACACAAGGTCTGACAGTTAAGCTTACAAACTCATACTAGATAAAGTGCTACCTATCTCATTGCTAAATATCCTATGGTCACATTTGACATATTCCCCTTGGAAAGCTATGCATCAATGCCAGCACCTAGTGCACCCTTCAAAACCATTTTGGAACTCTTTTCCTGGAGCCACCATCAGTACTGTCATTGCATTACCTTTGATGTCCTGAATGTCATCAAAATGTCTTCCTTTCAATATTTCTTATGTCTTTGGGTAAAGAAAAAAGTCACTGGGGGCTAGATTAGTTGAGTAAGGAGGATGTTCCAATACAGTTAAAACTCTCTCCCAGACAGTGCCACATGAACTGGTTTATAGTTGTGATGCAAGAGCCAAAAGTTGATAAAAAGTTCAGGTCATTTTTATCTAACTTTTTGTTTGTTTGTGTGTTTTGTATCTAACTTTTTTATGCAGCCTTTTCAGCACTTCCAAATAGTAAACATGGCTGACTGTCTAGATGGTACAAAGTAATAAATAACAAAAAGTTTAGCAACATTATTTTGACTCTTGATTTGAACAAACAAAAAATTTTGCTTGTGGGGAATTGCCTGAATTTTATTGTACAATTTGATGCTATATTTCAGGATTGTATTGGTATACCCATGTTTCAACACCAGTGATAACATGGCCCAAAACATTGTCTTGCCTCTCCAAAAGGTCTTAGCAAATTTCTATGCTTCTTTGCTTTTGTTCAATGGTGAGCTCCTTTAGGATCATTTTTGCACACACCTTTCTCATGCCAAGATTTTCAGTTAAGATTTTTCTGTTTCTCTATTGATATTTACTTGATCTGCTATGCTTTTCACAGTCAGCTGACAACTTCAATGCACAATTCAACAAAGTTTTGCAATATTTTTGTCAGTTCTTTTCCCTGGCCACCCTTACCATTCTTCATCAGTGATGATTTCTCTCCCCTTAGAAAAATATTCAATTTATTTATACACTGCCATTTTCTTCATGGCATTATCATCATAAACTTGAACTAACATGTCCCTAATTTCACTTCCACCGTTGCCAAGTTTAACAAGAAATTTAATGTTTGTTCATTGCTCTAATTCAAGCTATGACATTCTCATGACATCACCTAAAAACATGTAACAATAATGAATGCCACTCAGTAAGACAACAAACACTACATGGCAACATGAACACAGCCGTGAGACACAGATATACCAAGATTATGAAACCTTACTGAGTTGTTTTTACAATGCTGTCAAGGTACACACATGGTGGCAAGTTCATGAACTTAATTGTAAGACCTTGTATTTGAAAACATCTCATAAAGTTGTCAGAAGTGGAGACCTAAAGATAGCAGCAAGAATATGGGGACATGTATTCACATCATGTAATTAGAAAGGCTCTAATTAATTACAGTACAATTTGAGATTCTAACTTATTCTGCATGGTTTAAGTACTCTTTGAGATTGTATTTAAAAATGAATTATGCTGGGTATAGAAATAATATCAGAATATTAAATTATGATGAATTCTTCTAATAACAACTGTAGGCCAAGCCTATCATTGTAGTTTAAGGATAGGGAAAGATATGCATTCATATTGTCAAGTATTTAGGGAAGAAGTTAATCCTATGGCAGAAATAAAAGCATAAGTGACAAACCTCAGACTGATGTAAGGGGAGAATGTTTTTTTGAGGACTCAGGTAGTTGGGACTTGGATCCCAAAAAGAGAGATACATGCTTCTGTGAACTTCCCATAAGGAAGGTGAACATAATGAAATTATGTTGTAAAGGGAGTGCCACTGAGGAAAAAATGACAAATGGAGAGTTTTAAGGCTGAGGATATGAGAATGCCATAATTAGGTTTAAGTTTAAGTCTTCAGCTTTGTAATTTATTTGTGTTATTACCAAGCCTCTGGAAAATGTTAACATGTGCTGTAACCTGTAACCTGTCATGATGGAGAATTAAAGAAGGGCTGATGCCAGTATGAGGGATATCATAGTACAGAGAAACTAGCATTGGTTTGTGGGTCCCCAATCTCAAGAAAATAGGTGGCATGTGGAAGATGGTGGTGGAGTAACAAGCCTGACAGCTGGCTAAGATGGCTTGCAAAAAACAGTGTATCTGAGGAACACATAAGTATTTCTTGGATATCCTAAAGAACACTTAAGTATTGGAATCTGGTAGAAGATTGAAACTCTATTAAAAGATCAAGCTATTGTGTTTTAGAAATTAAAGGGAAATGTGAGCTTGTAAGTTCGTGAAAGTCTGACATATTTAACACCACCACCTACTATCACCACCATCATCAGTATAAACTTTCCTCACAAATCTGTAATAAAAAATAAAAAAAACATTTTAATTAAATTCCTTCAGTACAAGCATCATAGTAGTTGACAGAACTTGCATCCATCTAAGAGTCTTCTAGTTATCTCTGTGATGTCTTTTCAGGTTACTGATCCTCATGACTTCCCTTAGTTCTGCATCAGCCTCTTCATTCTGGCCTCTTCTGCCTCTACTATTACTACTTTATTGCCATAGTTATTTACTAATGGTGAGTATCACTGACACTGCCTATCTAGCCTATGGGAGAAGAAATTGTGTACTTCCTATTCCCTACAGTACAAGTAAGAGAAAGCTGTGCCTATTTATAAGATATTACAAAATGATACAAGTACATTTTCAAGCGTATATCAAACTAAAAAGCTTCTGCACAGCAAAAGAAACCATCAACAAGGCAAAGAGACAGCCAACTGAATGGGAGAAAATATTTTCCAATAACGCATCAGATAAGGGTCTAATGTCTAAAATATATAAAGAACTAATAAGACTTAACAACAAAAAAACAAACAACCCAATTGAAAAGTGGGCAGAAGAACTAAACAGACACTTCTCCCATGAGGAAATACAAATGGCCAGCAGACATATGAAAAAATGCTCATCCTCATTAGCTATCAGGGAAATGCAAATCAAAACCACAATGAGATACCACCTCACACCTGTTAGAATGGCTATTTTCAACAAGACAAGGAATAACAATGGCTGGAGAGGATGTGGAGAAAAAGGAACTCTGGTACACTGCTGGTGGGAGTGCAAACTGGTACAACCACTGTGGAAGGCAGTGTGGAGTGTCCTCAGAAAATTGGGAATGGAGCTACCATTTGACCCAGCAATCCCCCTTCTGGGAATCTACCCAAAGAACTTGAAAACCTTTGTCCGCAAAGACTTATGTACCCCAATGTTCATTGCAGCACTACTTAAATTTTAAGCTGCTATTTATTACTCCAGCGTCCTCAGACTCCAAAATTAAAATCCAAATCCCTTCTTTACCCCTAGTAATTCTGCAGGTAACTGCAGCTCGCCCACTTGCCCCACTCCAATGGGATTATTCAAAACCAATGCTCTCTCGCAACTGTCCAGGTCCCATCCCTCTCCTCAGCCTCTGTATCCCTGCCCTGCCAATTGGTCAAAAAACAGAAGTTCTTTCATGCCACACTGTGCTTAATGCCTTGTGTCAGAATTGAATATGTTCTAGCATGATGGACACCGAGAGTGTCCAGTCCATTTAGGAAAAAAGTTCCTATTCCAACTCCAAGCAAATGGCTGGAGAAAAATAATCACAATAGTTGATGGTACATTTTCAACAGCCTGGCTTACTAAATCTCAAATAACATCACAGGGAGAATACTAAATTTGCAGTAATAGTTGCTGTGTTCTATCAAGCTCCATCTCAAAGTCCATTCTCCAATGTGAAATAGAATGAGAGTCAGTTCTGCCTGCCCAATAATTTAGTCTCAAAGTAAAGGTAAAATGTATACATCAAAAAACTGAATATTGTTTCTCTCACCTTTTTATACTTTAGTGTTGTGAAGAATTACTAAGCTTCAATAACTTCTAACTGAAGCATCTCCACAACCACTAGGCCTCCCCAAATAGCCCTTCTTAATACAGAGGAAAATCTGTTCTAAAGAAAAATTCAAACTTTCACCCCAATAGACATAAATTGTTACCAATTCGTCAAACTAAAATTTTTGTTCAAAATGTTAAGAGCTAGGCTCTGCAAGGTGGGATTGGTTCCAATAGATCAAAATATAATTACTGGAGTCTAAATGGACAGTGGTCAACTTCTATTTCTATAGAATAAAAAAATGAGAAAAAATTAGTATTTCAGAGTTCCACAGTTAAAATAAAATCACATTTTAACCCCTTCATTTGTATATTTTTTAGTAGACCAAGACAGACAATGTAGTTATGTTAATGTAAATTTCTATAAGAGATACTTAAATATCCTTGGTCTCTACAAGAATTCTTTTACTCAGGAATTTAAGAATACTAAAAATGATTATTGGAGAGTGCCTTCATCAAATCCTGGAATGAAAACTTTGATTTCTGTTTCACCAGCATCTAGTAATAACTCTAAATCAGTGTAATTATGGGGACAGCTGTGATTCTAGACCAGTTTGCTTTCTTTGTTGTATTGCCCCAGTTCTGATAAGCAGCTAGTTTCATTGTACTTTTCAAACATTGTCTCTTAATAGTCTGGGCTAAAATGTCATTTGTAAGAGTCCCAAATACTGATGACAGATATTCCTCAATCTCTTCATGTGCAAATATTCAAAGAGTATTTAATGAAAGCTCTGTGAACATATTTTAAAAGTTTGCTTTGTTCCAATGTCCATAGATAAATGTTTATGTATAGAGGTTAGGAGTTTCTAGTTGAAGCCAAATTGCTTGGATTTATATCCTGACTCTGCCACTTACAAACTATATGACGTTGCAAACATTACTTGACATTTCTATGTCTTAGGTTTCTCATCTGTAAATGGTGATAATAATATTATCTACTTCATAGAGATATTATGAGAATTAAATAGAACTGTATGTGTGTATGTATCTGTGTGTAAAACATTGTATGCATTAAATGGATGTCATTATTTAATTTTGATCACAAAATGTTTTTCTAATATTCTTGACTGAATATCTGTTGTTTGCTTTATTTCTGCATGTCATTTCCTCTCTGTCTTTAATTTCATTTGAGTATTCTGCCCTGCCTCATTGCGCTACAAGCCATAACTTAGGTTCTATTTAGAAGGGAAGGAAGAAACTTTCTAAACTAAGAAATGTCAATTATAACCTGAGTCCAGATTGAAATAAAATCTCCTTTGCATGAGACTGTAATAACATCAAACATCATTTGTCCTCCACCCACAGGGGTGTAGCAGTTCCAATAAAATTATTCCTTAATCACTTCATGTCCAATATCTTGTGGACTATAAGTGCACTCTGCGACAGAGAGCACTGTCTCTTTACTAGTAAGTTCTGGTAGCTCACTAATTTTGAATCTCTTATTATTCTTTGAAACACAATAAATTATAGAAATTAACATGTGGCATAAAATATTGGAAAATTAAAGTCTTTACATAACAGTTTTTCATTTCAGACTGTTTATGAAATATGACATGTTTAATTTTTTATAATTATTTTGCCAGTTCTAGACTACTGTTTCTAATTATAACATTTGGCAGATTGTCATCTTTTTGGCATTGACTAGGTTATAAAAAATGATAAGTATACATATATTTTCCGATTGATCTTTTTTCATGTTATGTGGTTTTGGGCACTGAGTTTTAAAGCACAATCTTATAGAAGGAATAATTGTTGTTAAAATGCTGTAACAATCTTAAGAGAAAGCCATTCTTTCTTGTGACTATTACACCTGATGATATTAATGTGTTGTCTTCCCTAAAGAAATGGTGAGGGGACAATATACGTAGTGGCTAAAGTCATATGGCCTGAACCCAAACTGAGGCCAAACCTGGCATTGCTACTTACTAGTTGTGTGGCTTGAGATTTTTCATTTAACCTCTTTCTGTCCTAGGTTTTAGCTAAAAAATTATGTAATAATAATATGCAACTCACAGCATTACTATGAGGACTAAATGAGTTAATATATGTAAAATATAGAAAAATGTTTGGCATATGGTAAATTTTGGATAAGTGCTGACTATTGCATGTAACTTTCACCAAACATTATTGTGTCTGATTGACTTGTTAATATGACACCTTAAGACAGTAATAATCATCTTTAATTTATTTCCTTTCATATCTAATCAGTCCCTAAGGTTATTAATTTATAGAAATAATCCTTTTGAAATATTCCATTTATTTTTATTCTGATGGATGTTACCCTATTTTAGTCTCTTACCATAGCTTCATCAGACTAACTAGAAGTCAGATTGAGTTCATCACTGTTCAGCTTTGCATCTTTAGCAGCACTCTATTTCTTATAGTATAAAAGTCACAATCTAATACAAAGTTAGCCTTAACCTTGACAAATTTTCCATTTTGCTGGTCTGCTCAGTAGTCCTAGAACTTGTTTTTTTTTTTTTTGTTTCTATTGTAGGTTTATTTTTTCCTCTCCTTCCTTTTGAATATTCTCTTATTTTTTGTAATTTAAAGTCAAGTTTTATGTTTGCAAATCAATACAAATTATATGTGTTTTGAAGAAAAGGAGATCTGCTGACAATTTTTTTCATAGAAACCTATTCATGAAGTAATTGCTCAATAAGTATTTATCAAATGGATATTTTCCACCTTATATCTGACAAAGTTCTCCTTCTTGAAGAAAGGTTAACTTTTAAATTTTCTTAAATTGCCACGTGAATTGGTTGAAGGTCACCTTTCAGAACTATTAAAACTGCCATTTTATTATATTAATTAAATTTATTCTAAAGAGTTGAATTTTTATAATAATATTTGAGATGTTACTTTCAAAATTTAATAAGATTTGTTTCTTAATTAATTAATGAGAATATGTTCCTACTCTATGCTAGGTATTATGTAAATATTCTCTATATAACATCTCATTTAATTCTTACAGCAAGCCTGTGAATCAAGATAATCTATTATTATAATCCTTACTTATGTAACCTGAAACTATGAAGGTTAAACTACTTTCCCAGAGTTTGTCAGCCTATATATAAATTGGAATTTTTTAACTTTCAAACCATAGTATTTTGGGCTAAGGAAAGCAAACAGCAACTAAATTTCCATTTAAAATGATTTTGAGATGTGCTTCGCAAGCGTTGACTGGGAGATTCAGTTGGGAAGAAACAATAGTTTGAAAGCAGGAGAAATGAGTCTGGAACTATTTGTAGCCCTATGTCTGATTTCTGATCTTTAAGAAGTTCAGTGTATGATCAATTTTAGAACATGATCAAAATTCAGCACTAAAATGTAAGGAGATTTTAATTAACAAGCATGATGTGACAAACAAATGGCAGGTAATGTACAGATAGCATAGATATCTACAGGTAGAACAATATTCCCTTGGAGATGATGCTCTAACAATTGAGGAAACAAGAATTATTGACATCCTAAGTTGGTCTGTGAGATAACCTCAAAAAAACCAGACATTTATCAACAGAGTGTATGTGTGCAAATTTATGAAATGTTGCTTATAGAATTAAGATATATGTGGTTGACACATATCATAGATGTGAAAGAGAACTTCTTTTGTGCAATTCAGAACAATTGTTTTTTTCTTGAAGAGAAATTTTTCAGCATCTTCGATGACCTAGATTTCCCCTGAAAGGGAGAATATATGTATGTGTGACTGGAAGAAAACATTGTAAATTTTCTTCTTCATCGCTGCATGAATATGTACACATTATTCTTATTTTATTAAACTCCACCTGTACATTGTATAAAATTTTACTTTCTAATAAGAAATCTGTAATTTAGTTAAGACAACTAATGTTGTCTGGATGAATTTTTGTATGTGTGTGTGTGCGTGTGTGTGTATAAATTCTAGGTATAGCCTTGTAGATATAAAAGAATAGAAAGCATTTCCTCAGGAAGACTAGAAATACTTATTCTTATATTAGAAATTCAATCCTCATTTTATGCTTTTAAGTAGCGAATTTCTTTCCTTCAAAATTTTTAGTACAATACTTTATTTTTTAAATGGGTTTAAGAAATACATTTAAAAACACAGTATGTGATGTGTTAGATGGCATATAATTCAAAAAGTTGGGTTGATTGTGTATGTAAATGTACATAATTATTTTTATTATAAAAGGTATCTTTTATGCTACTTTAGAGAAGTGTATAGCTGCAAATACACAATTAAAAAATGATTGAAAAAGCACAGAAGTGCCAAGGAGCAGAAGTGTTTAGTATGCCTAGTTTGAACAGATGGACATTCACTTTGCATTAGAGGTCAATTAATTTGTTTTTTGCCAAACCAGTTTGGAAAAGAAGTTTCAAATTCTGCCTTTCTAATAAGTGTCTCACCACATATTTTCTGAAAATTCAAATTTAATTACAGTTGTATTCTATTCTGCACAGTAAATCCTGGTGGCCAAACCTAACACTCAAATAAAGTTTGAATTTCTTAGCCTAAAATTTGGCATAGAAAACTCTCATACTGACCTTGCTCCATCATTTCAGCCTTAAATTTTATTTTATCTCTTCAAAGATCTCTTCACTCTTCTAAAATATTTCTCCCAACCAAACAGCAAATTCATGCAATTTTCTGAATTTGAAAAGGTATTTTCTTTGCTATGTAGCAAGAAAACTTTTTCTCATGTTCCAGTTTGAGTTGACTTTAGTACACAAAGTTTTCTTTGGTCACCCTGTTAATAAAATAGTTTTTGGTTATTGTCGTTGTTGTTATTATTGTTGTTGTTTCCTGAATTCTTTTATCCAAGCAGTGTATTTCATTACTTTAATTTTTACCATTTTAAAAACTCAT
This sequence comes from Lyroderma lyra, assembly GCA_004026885.1. Taxonomy (NCBI): domain Eukaryota; kingdom Metazoa; phylum Chordata; class Mammalia; order Chiroptera; family Megadermatidae; genus Lyroderma; species Lyroderma lyra. Next base: position 50,878 of record PVJL010008460.1, read on the forward strand.
GTTAGTTCTCTTTAACGGAACTGTTCTGTCTCAATAGGTGATATGCTAAAATTAAGACTACTGTAAAAAAGCAAGGAAGATGGTGGATTACATTGGCACTGTGTCTCAGCCTCCAGGATCACATTGAGGTTGCAGATAGGTAGGAGAATAGTCAAACTTGGGAAACATCAGAGGACTGACTGAGCAGAACCCTGGCAGCTAAGCATATGGAGAAAGAAGCCCAATCAAAACCAGTAGGAAAACAGGGTGTTCTCAACCCTGTGGATAGTGAGTGAACTCCAGGAGGAAAACCATGCTGCAGGGGCTCTCATAGAAAAGTGATGGGTACTGAGACCAAGCTGGAACTACTCCCCTAGTGCAGGAGCCCTGTGCAGGAAAAAGGAAAACTCGTTGCATCTGACAATTAAAAATATAAGGTATTCTGCCTATCTGTTCATAAGATGCAGGTTGGCTGGAAGTCCAGGTGCTTTTCTGTGGGGTGTACACACGGGCTTGGCCACTTGCCATACTCACCTGTTGTTTGGCTGAGGGACAGCATCACTGAAGGCACCAGAGTCATATCAGGAAGGGTTAAGCTATGAGGTTTCTGGTTGGGGACCAGAGGGTCCTATTGTTTGAGTGCAGAGTGTGCCACACAGGAGGATGTTATTTGCTTCTTTAATGAACTCTCCCCCAAAAGACCAACTCTGAGACCTCACTAGTCTAACAAAATCTGCACATACTCACTACACACTCACAAACCATGCCCGTCACAGCTTAAACTACATCTTCCAGGATGTTCTAGGCTACCAACTGCCCAGCCTCTCTCTAATAGTTGCAGAAACAGGTCTTACAAGGTTTTGAACAAAAGAGCCAGCAGCCCCACCATTCTAGGCAACCCCTTAAAGGCAGACAAAAAACCCCCAAGCAAACAAACAAATAAAAACCTGCAGTAAAGCCAAGCAGTAAGCCACAGAAAAAATGCTATGGAACTCTTAAAAAAGGGAAGGGTTCCCTACCAAAAAACACACGGATACCCTGGAATTTTGCCCAGATAACCTGGAACTGTGCCCTGTCCACACAGTAGGGCACCCAGGGTGGCAGAGCAATCAGATTTGTCCTACATTTTATTTTCTTTTTATTATTTTTCAAATTTGAAATGAGAAAGGCTGTCCACAGCTCAGCAAAGAGAAGTCACTGTTACTCTGCCGCTCCCCACCCCCTCGACCACCGCCACCCCACCACCCCTGCCACCCCCATGTGACTAAAAGTAAGATACAAGTGAAAAACCACTGGGATCTCCAAAATGTATTTAATTATTATTTAAAAAATTATTTTCTTTCTTTTCTGTAATTTTATTTTATCATTACTCTTTTTAATATCTATTTTTACATCTTTTCTTAGTTTTTATTTTTTAATTTAATTTTTAATTAATATTATCATTTTCTGCATATATATCTTTTCTTCTTTTCCATTTTTTTTTCTCTTTCAAAGTGTGATCAGACATCAGATTTGCCTGATCTAACTCTGGTTGATGAGCTATTAGCTGCACCCAAGTAGTGGGGAAACACTTTCTTGTAGATTTTTGCAGGAGCAGCTGCCTGCAACTTTCCAGAGAGCTTTTGGTGTCATTCTGCTGCCCCTTCAGGGCAACTGAAAGTTTGCTGCAAGTGACATACTACAGGACACATAGCAAGAAGAAAGAAAAAAAGTTTTTGTCTGTTTTTCTTTCCTTTTAATTCGATTTCTTTTTTCTTTTTCATTTACTCTCATCTTCTACCAAAGGGCTCACAAAAACTTTTTTCCTTTTTAATTTTACCTTTCTGCCTTTTCATTTCATAGTTTTCCTTTTTAACTCTTTTTCATGATTTATTTTATTTGTATTTCATGTCTTTAATTTTATTTACAATTTATTTTCATTTTTCTTAAATATTTATATATATTTTTATTTATTTAAGTTGTATTTTATTTTTTACTTTTTATTTTTATATTATTTTATTTTATTATTATAATTAATACTTTTTTCTTTCAAAATTTACACAGGCACCCTGAAGTATTACCCTATTCAAATAGAGAAACTTTGAAAAGCCAAATGATTTTTAGGTGGTTTGCAAAAGTGGGTGTCTGAGACTCCCAGGGAAACTTCTAGTGCTTCTCTGCCAGTGTCTGCCACCCCCAGGGCAGCTAACAGTGTCCTGAGGGTGACAGACCTTGGGGCTTTCAGGGAATTTTTTTTGTGTGTGTGTGTGTGTGTATTTGTTTGTGTGTGTGGGGTCTGTTTATTGTCTTTTTCTTTTCCAAATGTGAACACAAGCCCCCTAGACACTTGCACTGTCAACATGGTTGCATTTTAGGTGAATGACTGATTAGTCCCACCTTACTAACAGAAGAAAAATTTTTTACAAACTTCAGCAAGAGTGGGTATCTGTGGCAGACCAGGAAACTTTAAGTGTTACTCTGACACTCCCCTTGGAAGTTTAAGGGTATGCTGTGAGGTGCATTCCACTCAACTACATACAACTGAGGAATACAGAAAACATCCTCAAGGGACAATCCTAGATTACACACACAGGAGACTGAAGACATTGTTGCATTGGACCACACTGGACACATACTACATAAGGTCACCAAGCAAAGACTAAGAGACATAAGAGATATACCTACTACATGGAAGCAAGAAAAGAGAAGAAGCCTGAATGAGAAAACATTAAAAAACATCTCAAATAAAGAAACAAAAAAAGCTCTGAGATCGTGAGTTAAATTAAACAAAGGCAATCAATCTACCAGAACAAGAGTTTACAAGAGAGATTGTAAGAATACTAAGGAACTTACTGGATACTTCAACAATGAGATAGCAACTGTAAAGAAAGACATCACCACCATAAAGAACAGTCAATCAGAAATGAAGGATAAAGTAACTGAAATGAGGACTACACTAGAAGGAATCAACAACAAGTTAGATGAAGCAGAAAATCAAATTAGACATTTGGAACATAAGGTAGCAGAAAATACCCAAATGGAACAGCAAAAAGAAAAAAAGAATTTAACAAAATGAGGATAGCCTGAGAAACCTCTGGGACAATGTCAAGCATAACAACATTAGGATCATAGAGGTACCAGAAAAAAAAGAAAGGGAGCAAGAAATTGAGAACATTTAATAAAAAACAATGACTGAAAACTTCCCTAACCTTACAAAAGAAATATACACATGAACCCAAGAGGCAGAGAAGGTCTCAATCAAGATAAATCCAAACAAGCCAACACCAAGACATATCATAATTCTAATGGCAATGGTTGAAGACAAAGAAAGAATCCTAAAAGCAGCAAGGAAAAGACAACAACTTATCAAAAAGAGAGCTTCCATAAGACTATCAACAGAATTCTCAATAGAAAACTTACAGGTCAGAAGAAAATGGCAGGAAATACTCAAAGTAATGAAAACAAGGGCCTACAACCAAGATTACTTTACCTAGCAAGGCTATCATTTGAAATTGAAGGAAAGATAAAGAACTACCCAGATAAAAAAAAAGCTAAAATAGTTTACTACCACCAGGTTAGCATTGCAAGAAATGCTAAAGGGGCATTTTCAAGCAGAAGAAAAGAGAAAACATGCAAAGAAAAGAAAAGAAAAGAAAAAAGATGAATAATAACATGGTGATGATTATGTACCTATGAATAATAACCTTAAGTGTAAATAGACTAAATGCACTAATCAAAAGACATAGGGTAGCTTAATAAATAAGAAAGCAAGACTCATCCATATGTAGTCTACAAGAAACTCACCTCAGAAGGAAAAACACACATAGACTGAAAGTAAAGTAATGGAATAGGGTATTTTATGCAAATGAAAATGTAAAAAAAAAAGCTGAAGTAGCGATACTTATATCAGACAAAATAAACTTTAAAACAAAGACTTTAACAAGAGACATTACATAATTATAATGGGATCAGACCAACATAGGAGCACCTAAATACATAAAGGAAATATTGACTGACATAAAGGCAAACATCAACAATAACAGAATCATAGTAGGGGACTTTAGCACCTCACTGACACCAAAGGAAAGATCTTCCAGACAGAAAATCAATACAGGTACAGTGGCTTTAAATGACACACTAGAGCAGATGTATTTAATTGACATTTTTAGAGCATTACATCCCAAAACAGCAGAATATACATTCTTTTCAAATGCGCATGAAACATTTTTCAAAATAAACCACATGTTAGGCCACGAAACAAGCCTCAATAAATTTAAGAAAATTGAAATTATATCAGTACCCTGTCTGACTACAACAGTATAAAACTAAATATCAATTACAGAAAAAAACTGGAAAATGCACAAACACATGGGGGCTAAACAATATGCTATTAAACCATGAGTAGGTCAACAATGAGATAAAGAAAAAAATCAAAAGGTACCTTGAGACAAATGAGAATGAAAACACAAGAACCCCAAATCGATGGGACACAGCAAAAGCAGTCCTGAAAGAAAAATTCATAGCTATGCAGGCCTACCTAAAGAAATAAGAAAAATGATAAACAATTTAACCTTACACCTAAGGGAATTAAAAAAAGAAGAGCAAACAAAGGCTAAAATCAGCACTAAGAAGGAAATAATAAATATCATAGAAAACAAATGAAATTGAAACTAAGAAGACAATATAAAATATCAATGAAATCAAGAGCTGGTTCTTTGAAAAGATAAACAAAATTGACAAACCCTTAATCACACTCTTCAAGAAAAAAGGATAGAAAGACCAAATAAATAAAATCAGAAATGAAAGAAGTGACAACCAACACCACAGAAATACAAGAAATTATAAGAAAATACTATGAACAACTATATGCCAACAAAATTCAGCAATGTGGAAGAGATGGGTAGATTCTTAGAAACATATGTAAACTTTCAAAGGTAAATCAAGAAGCAATAGAAATTCTAAATAAGCAAATTGCTAACAATGAAATTGAATCAGAAATCAACAAGCTACCAAAAAACAAAAATCCTGGATCAGATAGCTTCACAGGGAAATTTTATAAATATTTAAAAAAATATAGCACCTATACTTCTAAAACTATTTTTAAAAATCCAGGAAGAGGGTAGCCTCCCAAATTCATTTAATGAGGCCATCATTACCCTGATTCTAAAACCAGATAGAGACATTACAAAAAGAAAACTATGGGTCAATATCCTTAATGATTATAGATGCAAAAATTTTTAACAAAATATTAGAAAATCAAATTCAATAATACATTAAAAAAATCATACACCATAATCAAGTGGAACTCAATCCTGAGACACAAGGTTGGTTCAATATACATAAATCAATTAACATAATATACCACATAAACAAAATGAAAAATAAAAATCTTTTTAATAGATGCAGAAAAAGCATCTGACAAAATTTAACAGTCATTTATAATAAAACTATTCAGTAAATTGGAAATAGAAGAAATATGAATTTAATAAAGGTTATATATGATAAACCCACAGCTAATATCATACTGAATGGAGAAAAGCTAAAAGCATTGCTTTTAACATCAGGAACAAGACAAGGTTGCCCACTGTGACCACTTTTATTCAACATAGTAGTGGAAGTCCTAGACACAGCAATCAGAGAAGGAAAAACAAATAAAATCATCCAAATAGAAGAATAAGAAGTAAAAATATTATTATTCACAGATGACATGATACTGTATATATAGAATTCAAAAGATTTGACCCCAAAGTGATTGGAACTGATAAATGAATTTAGTAAAGTAGTAGGATACAAAATCAATATCCAGAAATTAGTTGTATTCTTATACACCAATAACAAACTAGCAGAAGGAGAAATTAAGAAAACAATCTAATTTACAACTGCATCAAAAAAAAAAAAAACCACAAGGCCACAGTTGTCAAAACAGCATGGTATTTGCATAAAAACAAATACATAAATCAATAAAACAGAAGAGAGACCAGAAATAAATCCATGTCTATATGGACAATTAATCTATAATACAGGAAGCAAGAAATTACATGGGGGTAAGTTGAAAAGACTGTCTTTTCAACAAATAAAAAATTTAAATTGGACTAGCTTCTCACACTATATACAAAAATAAACTCAAAATGGATTAAAGACCTAAGTATAATACCTGAAATTACAAAACTCCAAAAGGAAAATATAGGCAGTAAACCCTCATACATCATCTTTAGCAATACAATCAATGATATATCTTCTAGGGCAAGGGAACCAATGGAAAAAATAAACAAATGGAAATACATCAGACTAAAAGCTTTTTGTTTTTTCTTTACAGCAAAAGAAACCATCAACAAAACAAAAGACATTCCACAGAATGGGAGAAAATATGCACCAATAAGGCATCTGATAAATATTTAATCCAAAATTTATAAGAAACTTATGTAACTCAACATCAAAATCCAAACAACCCAATTGAAAAATGGGCAGAAGACCTGAATAGACATTTCTCCAAAGAGGACATGCAGATGGCCAATAGATACATGAAAAGATGTTCAAAATCATTAATAATCACAGAAATGCAAGTCAAAACCACAGTAAGTTACCACCTCACTCCTGTCACAATGACTCTCATCAATAAATTGACCAACAAAAAGTGTTGATGAGGATGGGAGGGAAAGGGAACTCTTTTGCACTGTTGATTGGACTGCAAATTTATCCAACAACTATGGAAAATAATATGGAGGTTTCTCAAAAAATTAAAAATGCAACTACCTTTTGATCCAGCAATTCTACTCATGGGTATTTATTCAAAGAAATCCAAAACACTAATTAAAATAAAAATACATGCACCTCTATGTTTATTGCAGCATGTTCACAATAGCCAAGATATGGAAACAACCTAAATGCCCATCAATAAATGATTTGATAAAGAAGCTGTGCTACATTTACACAATGGAGCCATAAAGAAGAATAAAATCTTACCTTTTGCAACAATCATTTATGGAACTGAAATATATCATGCTAAGTGAACTATGTCAAACTGAGAAAGACAAATACTATATGATCTCACCTATATGCAAAATCTAAAGACAGGAATAAACAATCAGTCAAAATAGAAAAAACATTTTGGACACAGACAATAATTTACTAGTTAATTAACAGAAGGAAATGGGGGAAGATGGTGTGGAAACAAGGGGAGAAATTCACATATATGGTGATGAAAAAAGAAATAAATCTGGGTAGTTAGAACACAATGCCACACATAGATGATGAAGAACTGTACAGCTGGAACTTATATAATTTTGTTGGCCAATGTCACCCCAATAGATTTAACAAAAAATAATTAAAATAATTTCTTAAAATTATGAGGAATCAGGGAGTCACTATCATTGTTGTGTTTAAATATTTTAAAGTAATTCTAGCAAATTTCATAAATAAAAATGCAATAATTAGTAGTAATATCAATAAATGAGATATGTTTATCTAATTACTACCACACCGTTATTAGAAAATGTACATAAATTAACCCAAGAGGGCTTACACTTCTGACTAAAATGGACTAATATGGATTGATTTGCCCTCCTACCTAAAACAATAAAAAGTGAACAAAATATATGAAACAATGGTTTTTAAGACAGTAGACTTTAGGGATCAAACAACAGGGAAATCTGAGAAATGAGAAACAAACAAGATGAGTTCCTTGTTTGCACCAGATTCTTTGTTTGAGAGAGATCCCAGGTCTTAGAGCAGGTAATAGTAATGCAATCAAAGCATGATCTTCCTGAGTGTAGAGACATGTAGGAGAGATGGGCATGATGCAATCTTAAAATTTGCAGAACAGAATACCAGAGATTAATAAACAATGAACAGAAGAACTTAGCAAGTCCAATCAGGTAAAACAAAATTAAAGATATCCAAGTTCAAAAAGAAGTAAAATTGTCATTGTATTTGATAAAGATAAATTCTGAAAATCTAATGAAATTAAGAAATAATGCTAGTAGAAGTAATAAGTGAATTTAGTAGGATTGCAAAATACAAAATCAATATATAAAAAGCTTTTGGATATATATACACATACATATAAATAAACATGCATATATATGTATGTATGTACATATATACATACACACATATTTGTTAAATTTATTGGGGTGACACTGGCTAGCAAAAATTACATAGGTTTCAGGTGTACAATTCTATGATGCATCATCTATATGTTGCATTATATATTTACCACCCAGAGACATGTCTCTTTTCATCACATATATTTGACTCCCTCTCTCACCTTTCCCACTTTCTCCTTTCTCCCCAAAGACGTCCCTGCTTGCCACTGGACTATTGACTGTGTCTATGACTTTTTGTTTCTTTGTTGCTTCCAGTTTTATATTCCACACATTAGTGAAGTCATACAGTTCTTGTTTTTTTCTGTCTGGTTTATTTTGCTTAGCGCGATGATCTCTAGGTCCATCCATTTTGTAACAAATGGCTGTATTTCAACTTATTTTATAGCGGAGTAATATTCCATTGTGTATATGTACTACAACATCTTTATCCAGCCATCTATCAAGGGACATTTGGATTGTTTTCATGAGATGGCTATCATGAATGGCGCTTCAATAACATTGGGGTAGATAAGTCTATGCAGACTATGGTTTTCAAAAATTTTGGATAGATAGCTAGAAGAAGAATGATGGTAATATGGCAACTTCATTTCTAATTTTGTAAAAAATCCTTAACACTGTGCTGCATAGTGGATATACAAAATTGCATTCCAACCAGTAGTGTACTAGGGTTCTTTTTTTCCACATCCTCTCCAGCACTTGTTATTTCTTGTTTTGTTGATAATAGCCACTCTAACAGGTGTAAGGTGGTATGTCACTGTGTTTTTGATTTGCATATTCCTAATAGCTATTAAAGTTGAGCATTTTTTCAAATATCTATTGACTATTTGTATGTCTTCATGGGTGAAATGTTTGTTCAGATTCTTTGTCACTTTTCAATTGGGTTTGTTTTTTCTTGTTGAGTCATACTAGTTCCTTATATATATTAGATATTAGTTTCTTATTAGATGCATTATTTAAAAATAACTTATTCCATTCAGTTGACTGTCTCTTTGCTTTGCTGATGCTTTCTTTTGCTATGCAAAAACTCTTTAGTTTGATATAGTCTGATTCATTTATTTTTCTTTTACTTCCCTTGCTTTTGAGGTCAGGTTCATGAAGTCCTCCTTTGAGTCTGAGGTCTGTAAGTTTAGTACCAAAGTTTTCTTCTATACAGTTTATTGTTTTGGATCTTACGTGGAGGTGTTTCATCAATTTTGAATTAATTTTAGTATATGGTGTCAATTCACAGCCCAGATTCATCCTTTTGCGTATGGTATTTCTAATTGTTCCAGGACCATCTACTGAATAGGCTTTCTTTTCCTATAGTATAGTTTTAGCTCCTTTATAAAAAAAATTATTTGACCATATATTTTGGATTTGTTTCTGGGTTTTCAATTCTGTTCCATTAGCTTATGTATCTGTTTCTCTGCCAACACCAAGTTGTTTTGATTATTGATTATTTGTAGTGTAGATTGAAATTGGGAGGTGTGATACCTCCAGCCTTATTCTTTTATGCAGTATTGCATTGGATTTTCAAGGTCTTTCGTGGTTGCATACAAATCTGATAATTTTTAAAATCTATTTTGTGAAAGTATATTGATGGGATTTTGATAAGAATTTCATTATATCTGTATATTGCTTTGGGTAATATGGCATTTTAACAATGTTAAGTCTTTCTATTCATGAACACAGAACATCTTTTCATTTATTTGTGTTCTCTTCATTTTTTAAAACAGTATCTTATAGTTTTCAGTGTATAAGTGTGTCACATTTTTTTAAAAGTTAATTGCCAGGCTTTTTATTCTTTTTGTTGCAGTCACAAAAGGCATTGGTTCCCTCATTTATTTTACTGAAGATTTGTTGTTTGTATATGTAAATGCAATTGATTTTTGCACATTGATTTTGTATCCTGCAGCTTTACTATATTTGTTTATTGTTTTTAAGACTTTTCTAATGGAGTCTTTGTAACTTTCTATATAAAGAATTATGTCATCTGCAAAGAGTGACAGTTTGACTTCTCTTCCAATTTGGATACATTTTATTCATTTCTCTTGCCTTATTACTCAGGCTACAACTTCCAGTATTATATCAAACAGCAGTAATGAAAGGGGTCATCTCTGCCTTATTCCTGATTTTAGGAAAATAACCTTTAGCTTTTCCTCATTCAGTATATCAGCTAAGGATTTCTCGTATATGGCATTTGTTATGTTGAGTTACTTTCCTTCTATACTTATTTTATTCAGTGTTTTTGTCATAAATGGATGTTGTATTTTGTCAAATGGTTTTTCTGCATCAGTTGATATGATCTGATAGATTTTATCTTTTATTTTGTTTATGTGGTGTATCACATTGATTGATTTGTGTATGTTAAACTATCCTTGTGCTCCTGGGATGAATCTCACCTGATAGTGGTGTATAATCTTTCTGATGCATTGTTGTATTCAACTTGTTAACATTTTGTTTGGGATTTTTACAGCTGTGTTCATCAGAGATATCAGTCTATAGTTTTATTTTTTGTATGTGTTGTATTTAAAAAGTGTTGGCATTGTGAAATGAATTGGAAGTATTGCCTCATCTTCAATTTTTTGGAAGTGTCTGAATAGGATAGGCATTAATTCCTCTTTAAATTCTTCGAAAATCTCATTGGTGAGAATGTGTGATCCAGGGCTTTTGCTTTTGGGAAGGTTTTGGATGTCTATTACCATTTCTTTAATATTATTTGGTCTAATTAGATTATTAAGTTCTTCTTGATTCAATCTAAGTAGACTGCATAATTCTAAAAAATTGTCCATTTCTTCTAGGTTGTTAAATTTCGTGACATAAAGCCCTCCATAAATTTTTCTTATAATCATTTGTGTTTCTGTGGTATTAGTCATAATTTCTCCCCCTTCATTTCTAATTTTGGTTATTTGTTTTATTTTTATTCATCCTTTAGTTAGTGTAGACAGGAGTTTGTCAATTTTATTAATTTTTTCAAAGAACTAGCTCATTGTTGCAATAAATTTTTCTATTGTCTTTCTGTTCCCAATTTTGTTTAGCTTTGTTCTAATTTTAATTATTTCTCTTCTTTGGCTGACTTTGAATTTCTTTCTGTTCTTTTTATTCTAGTTCTTTAAGATGGAATGCTACTATGTTAATTGTGATTTATTTTGTTTCTTAATATAGGCCTATAATTATATAAATTTTCCCTTATTACTGTTTTTTCTGTGTCCCAATAATTTTGATATGTTGTATTTTCATTGTGATTAGTTTCTATGGATGTTTTAGCTCTTCTTTTATTTCGTCTTTGTTCTAGTAACTTTGTAATAAGATATTTAATCAACATATATGTAATTTTTTTCTGCTTTTTTTTTTTTGGCAGTTGATTTCAAATTTCAAAGCTTTGTTGTCTGAGAATACACTTGGTATGATTTCAATCTTCTTAAATTTGCTGAAGCTAGTTTCATGTCCTGGCATATTGTTTATATTTGGGAATGTTTTATATGCACTGGAAAAGAATATATAGTCTTTTGTTGTCAGATGCAGTGTCCTGTAAATTTGAATTTTGTTTAACTGTTGTAATGTATCATTTAAAGCAGATATTCCCTTCTACATTTTCTGTTTGAATGATCTGTCTATGGCTGTTAAGTAGGTGTTTAGGTCCCCTACTGTAATTGTGTTTTTGTTAGTTTCTCTTTTCAGATCTGTTAGTAGTTGCTTTTTAAATTCTGGTGCTTCCTGATTGGGAGCATATATATTAATGAATATCATGTCTTCTCGTTGGTGTATTGTCCTTTTTATTACTATGAAATATCCATCTTTATTCTTGTTATTTATTTATTTTTATCTTGAAGTCTTTTTAATCAGATATTAGTGTGGCAACTTCTGAGTTTACCAGATGCCATTTGCTTGGAGTATTGTTTTCCCCCCTTTCACTCTGAGCTTGTGTTTTTCCTGATTGCTGAGATGTGTCTTGGAGACAGCATATGAATGGATTTTTATTTTTTAATTTATAAAGCTACCCTGTGTCTTGTTATTGGTGAGTTCAATCCATTTACATTTTGGGTGATTATTGATATATGAGAATTTCCTACAGCCATTACTTCCATCTTTTTAAATTTTTATTTATTTTTGATGTTGTTGTCCCAACTCTTCCTTATTTATTTTAATGTACTTTTCAGGTTTAATAGCCTCCTTTAGTATTTCATGAAATGCTGGCCTCATGCTGGAGAACTTACTCAGCTTCTGTATGTCTGAAAAAGTCTTTATCCTTTTTCATATCTAAAGAATTATTTTGCTGGATAATTAGTTCTTGGATGGAAGTTTCTCTCTTTTAAAATTTTGAATATTTGGGAGTTCCCTGGTGGTGTAGTGGCTAAGCTTTGGCGCTCTCAATGCAGTGGCCTGAGTTCAATTCCCAGCCAGGGAGCTACAGCCTCCCAAAAAATAAATAAAAGTAAAATTTTGAATATTTGATTCCACTTCCTCCTGGCTTATAGAGTTTCTCCTGAGAATTCTGATGATAGCCTGTTGAGCTTTCCTTTAAATGTTATAGAATGTTTTCCCCTTGGCTCCCATGAGAATTTTCTCTCTGTCTTTGATTTTTGACATTTTTCAGTATAATGTGACTTAGAGAAGATCTGTTGGGGTCCAGGTGGCTAGGAGATCTATTTTCTTCTTGAATTTAATTTTCTAGATCATTCCATAAGTTTGGAAATTTCTTACCTACTATTTGTTTGAATAAGCTCTCTTTAGAGTTTTGTTTGCTCCCTTCTGCTATTCTTATTATTTTTAATATTTTTTTCTAATGGAATCAAGTGGTTCTTACAGAGTTCTCTCAGTTCTTTTGACTTCAAAGTCTCTATTATTTTATTTCTGTGTTGTTTTATGTTCTAGTCTTTGATATCACTAATTCTCTTCATCTGGTTTGCTTTTTTCTATGGTAGTTTGTTTCTTTCTCAGTTCTTCTATCATATTATTTATCTCAGATATCTATTGAGTATTTTTTATTTTCAGTTTCTTTATTAAAATGTTATTTTTATTCACAGATTTCTTTTCTGAGAACATTTATCTAGGTCAGGGTACTCTGCCAATATTGTTTTGCAGCCTTGTAATTTTTGTCACTTAGATAATATATTTACAGATTTATAAGTCTTTTTGGAGATTTATTTTCCTTCCAAGTGGCTTTGAATCCTAAGGTATTCATTGTATGTGATGTGTTTCTATTTTTTGGCATAATATAGAGATATCTTCTTTCTTTTTTTCTTCCTTCCTTCCTTCTTTTCTTTCTCTTTTTCTCTCTATCTTCCCAGTTGGCATTGCTGTAGTGTCTTCCAATATTTTTCTCTTCATTATTGCACTCATGTCTCTGGGAGCTTTTCTACAAAGTAGGCTTCCCTTCTTTTGATTCTGTTGTCTTGGTCTCAGTGTGCTTCCTTCTTCTTTCAATATGGTGGGGGATGGTGTGATAAGTAACTGAGTTTATGCACGAAAAGTTGCTATGCCAGTGTTTTGGAGTTTTCCTGAGCTTTACAGCCAGTTCCCAGCTGTGTGCGGAGCAGCCACTAGGTGGTGTTGGGGAGGCAAGATTTGGAAGACAGTTAGAGGAAGCATCTAGACTCAGTGTCTGGTTTTGCCTGGGTTTGGGGCAGTGCACCACCTTCAGTAACTCCCCTGGTTGCTGACTCTTTTACAACACTAGTCTATTCATCGTGGAAACCAGGGATGGGGGGGATAGGGTAGAGAGCAAGACAACCTGGGAGCAGGCTTTGATCATGTCAGTCAAGGGCAAGAGCTTGCTATGGGCTCAGCTTTTCTCTCTTCTCCTGAGGCCACATTTCACCCAGAACTGGGTTTCAGAGTTTTAGCACTTTTATAGCTGCTGGCTCTCAGTTTCAAACTCACCCACAGCCGACCATGGTTGTGGCATGATACTGCTGCCAGTGACCATATTTTTACCCAGGGCAGTTCAGATAGTTTGTTTGGCCTCTAAACCATTCAGGGCATGTTTCTTGAGCTGGAACCCCAGCACATGATTGCTCAGTCCAACTCGCCCAAGGTCTCACAGGGTTTCAGCAGCTCTCATCTCTACTCTTGTCACTACTTGGCCCCCAAAACCCTCTAGATTACATTGATCCATGACTATTGTCTGCTGGCTACCCCTAGTTCCCTTTATCAACTCCTGGTTGGGTCACAAGTCACATTCTGGAACTGTGTCTCCACTCTGTTCTGATCCCTCCTTCCTTTCTTATTCACCCCCTCCTCTTTACTCACACCACCCTTTCTCTGACCTTCAGGTGTTTCCTTAGGATGATGGGATTTCTCACCTGAGACTGTGCCACTTAGGGTTTACTGTGTTGGATCCTGGTTGTTTAATTATATTTCCCAGGGAAGGTTTCAGAGATCCCCTCCCTCATCACCATCTTGCAAGGTCTGCCCATTTTTATATACTTTTAACTCACAGAAATAAAAATGTAAAAATTACATATATATCAGCCTCAGAAAGACACTAAAGATAAATATAACCAAAAATGTCAAGACTATGCTGAAAACTAAATCCACTGCTAAGAGATACTTAAAAACAAAAACCTGGACAGATATGCTGTGTACATAGGTCAGAAAATTTAGTATGGTTAAAAATGTCAGTTCTTTTCCAAATTGATCCATATAGATTCAACTAAATCTCAGTAAAAATTTGAGCAGACTATTTTTTAAGAGTAGAAATTAACAAACTAAATTGAAAATTCATATGAAAATCCCAAAGACCTGAAATAGCTCACAATAGGTAACAAAAAAATTTATCAGCTAATACTACTTTATTTTAAGCTATTATAAAATGTATAGAGCTATAGTAATGTTTTCATTGGTATTAGCATAAACATATATATAAACAGAAAAGAATAAAGTTGAGAAATAGACTCACTCATACACTTAAAATTTAATTTTGATAGTGGTGCAAAGATAACTCTGTAATAAGCTTTGCGATAACTGAAAACCCACATGGAAAACAACAAATTTTCACTATCTTGAACAATCTACACTGTTGCATTACAACTGCCAAACTGTTTGTCCCCTCATGCATTCTCCATGACTTCTTAAGGCAGCAGCTAAACCTGGAGGCCATGGGGACATGAAATACCTCACATCACCCTGTATGGCCCCGGAGGATGGCTGGTTAGTCAAGGACGGGTAAGATTTCTCAAGGGAGGAACAACCTAAGACAGGCACAGTCACATAGGGGCCACCAGCAGAGAGCTTGGGCTCTACAGAGATGAGGCACAGCTCCTGACCCTCTCTGAGGTTAATCCCTTGCCTCCTGGCTTACCTGCTTTCCATTACAGCTTAGCCTGAGATCTGATGGGATGAGTTCAACCATCCCCTCCCTTAATGTACATTTATACAATAACAATGACACCTTGCCTTGGGGATATATATGTATGTGTAAAGGCATAATTTGTGTTGGAACACAATGGGGATGTTTGGGAACAGCCCTAAAGTGTGATAATTTCAGATCTTGGGAAGAGGAAGGTTTTTCATTCCCCATACACACCTTACACGCCTTGTATGCTCACCAATAAAAGCTACATGGTGACCCAATTTGGGGTTTTTTTCAGTCCATGAGGCTGGAGCTCCTTGGCCCCACTTGAAACTTCTTT